>RCUC01093021.1:0-11207 GCA_003697995.1 Taxidea taxus jeffersonii | reverse complement strand
ACCCTGGGATCACGACCTGAACTGAAGGCAGAGGCTTTAACCCACTGCCACCCAGGGGCCCCCAGTCTCATGATTTTAAAAACTATCTGTTCACTAATGACTCCCATATTTAAATCTGCCCCAAACTCCAGGCTCATATATTGAACTACATATTTGACATATTCCCTTGGATATCTAATAGGCATTTCAGTCTCAGCAAGTCCAAAACTAAACTCTCAATTCCCTGTGTCCTCCCCTTCCTCAAACTCTGTTCTTCCTGTAATGTTTACCATTTCACTTGATGGAAACTTCCTTCTAGTGCCGTAGCCCCAAAGTCTTGGAAACTTCCTCTCTTTCTCTCACATTCTGTAATCAATCTCTCAGGAAATCCTGTTGGTTCTACCAAAAACTATATCCAGAAACCAATGATTTCTCCCCTTCTCTGCCAACCACCGTGTTTTGAACCACAATTAGTTTTTGCCAGAATCAATACAACATCCTCCTGACTTGATCCCTATTTTCTATCCTTTCTCCCCTTCAGTCTATTTCCAACACAACAGCCGAATGACTTTAAGTCAAATCATGACACTCTTCTACTTAGAACAAAGTCTGCAATGAATGTTTATCTCACTCAATAAAAGCCAAAGTCATAATGACAACAGTTTATAAGGCTCTGTAACACTTGGCTTGATTAACCTCTTGGAATTCCTCTCCTCCCACTCTCCTTCCACTTACTCTCTTTTGGCCACACAGGCCTTCCTGTTGTTCTTAGACATCCCAGAAACACCCCCATATACTGCCTTTGCTACAGGTGCTATCCTCACCTAGATGCTCTTCTCACGAATCTCTGCTTTAGGTAACTCCATCACCTTCTTTGCTCAAATCTCATATATATATATATTTTCAGATGTATGTATTTATTTCAAGGAGAGAAGTGAGCAGAGAGAAGGGCAGAAGGAAAGAATCTGAAGCAAACTCCACACTGAACCTAGAGCCAGATGTGGGGCTTGATCCTATAACTGTGAGATCAAGACCTGAGCTGAAATCCAGACTCTGGCACCTAACCAACTGAGCCACCCAGTCTCCCCTCAAATCTCATCTTCTCAGTGAGGGCTTTCTATTTTTTTATTTTTTATTATTTTTTAAAGATTTTATTTATTTATCTGACAGAGAGAGAGAGAGATCACAAGTAGGCAGAGAGGCAGGCAGAGAGACGGGGAAGCAGGCTCCCCGCCAAGCAGAGAGCCCGATGCGGGGCTCGATCCCAGGACCCTGGGATCATGACCTGAGCTGAAGGCAGAGGCTTAACCCACTGAGCCACCCAGGCACCCTGAGGGCTTTCTATTTAAAGGGATAACCCAATATGCCCTTTCCCCATGCCCACCTCCAGCTTGGCACTTACGATCCTCACCTTCTACAGTGTTTATTATGTTCATTATTTATTATCCATCCCTCTTGCCCTTTAATAGAACGTAAGCTTCATGAAGGCAGAAATCTTTGTCTTTTTTGTTCATGAATGTATTCCAGGCACTTAAAAATAGTACCTGGTACATAGAAGCTGCTCAATAAATATTTGTGGGAAGAATTACTGATATAGAACTCAGTGGTCTTCTCCTGATGTCAGGATGCCTCTTAGCATCATAAGAAGGTGAATATTAATAAAGTTAGATCCCGGTGGACAGGTGCCATTACCACTGCAAATGGAGTTAATAGAAAGGTGGAAGGAAATAAACAGGCTTGAGGAAGGAAGGAAAGAACTAAATGGAAATGAGGGAAGAAGGCAGAGACTAATGATTCTTTAAAATTAATGTCCATGGATGACCATATCAGAAAATTATTTACAATTATTTTTATTGGCTATGTTGTCATAGTAGTCCCATGGAATATGCTTTCTCAGGCTTTTTCCTTCCTTCCTTCTTTCCTAGACATGCAGTGGGAACACACCGTATGCTAGGCCAGTTATTTGCCTAATCCAGTATTGGATTCTGGATTTCCATGACCCTTGTTTTTGGGATCATCAATATCTAGTAGGAGAACCCGATAGTTATGAGATCATGTGATAAACAGTAAAATAAAAGTGTAAAAGACTTGCCATTGGAGTAGAGAAAAAGCTGAGATTAACACAAAGCTTTCTATTTAGAAGAGAAAGAGGTTGGAAAGCCTTCTGAGAAAATGCTAAGATTTGAGCTGGTCTTTGAAGTAAAGAAGATTTTGCCATGAGACAGAATGAGTTGCACACGAGTGTGTTTGGGAAATAATGAGCAGTAGCTGGAGTGTATTTCTGGTGGAGTACAGGTTCAGAGAGGTAGGTTGGGGCCTAGGTCTTAGGAGGTCTGGTTTGTCTTGGGCACGTGGAGATCATTAGCAAGTATGACACATGGAAGTGACAGGGCTCAGTTTGTGCTTAAAACAAGAAACCCACTGCAAAGAAAGATAGGATGGTGGAACATTCTAGGCCTGGTAACTGCATAAATGCCTTTGACAAGATATTGAGGGCTCAGCACTGGAAGTGTGGTCCTGACAGTGTGGACGAGGGAATTCTAGCAGACCCCGAAGTGGCTCTCCTGTGGACTAAATGTACTGGTAAAGGAGAAGTGGAATCCCGGCCACCCATGGGTTCTTGTTTGGGCGAAGAAGATGATCAGGCTAAAAAACTAAAACTGGAAGCACATTAAAAAGGATCAGTTTGGAGTGGAGGACATAATAATTTTCATTTCAGATGTGGGATTGAGATGGCTTATTACCCTCGTAGAAAGGATCATTAGGCAGCTGGAGAAAACAGGTCTAGAATTCTACATGGAGACATGGAAATAAGGATTGTAGGTGTAGAAGATGGAGGCCTGGGTGATACAGGCTCATGGTGAGGGTAGAGTGAGGGCACCAAGGACAACACATAGGATGTGAACATTTAGGGGGCTGGAAGAAGGGATGAGCCTGAGAACACAGAAAAGACTCAGGAGACAGTCTCTCTCTTTCTGTCCCTAATTTTTTAAATTATATACTCCCTGGTACTGTGAGGGATTTTGTGAGTTTGACAGAGTCATGTTCTAGAATCTGAGAAAAAGAAGGCATGATCAGTTGTATTTCGTGCGAAGAGACAGTGCTGGAAATGACTGAAAGCCCTCTTACCACACGGGAACACGTGAAACACGTGAAAGCTGTTGAAGGCGGTGTGAATCAGCATTACTTTGCTGAAAACTATTTTGGCAATAAGTATTAAAAGCCCCTACCTCTTGCTGTTACTCTGCAAGTCTCATCTGCTCGTCCTCTTTCCCCTTTGAACAAGTGTGCCCTCATCCCCATCCTTGGATTACTGCGACAGCCTCCCAGCCCTGCTCCCTGCCGTCAGTCCCACTGCTCTCCAATCCGCTCTCCCCAAGGAAGGCAGAGGTCTTTCTAAAACAAGAAGCCAGTCCCATCATATGTCCATATGTCCTCTGCCTAACCTTTTTTTTTTTAAAGATTTTATTTACCTGAGAGAGAGTGAGCAAGAGGGAGTGGGAGCAGGGGGATGGGAAAAGGGAGGGATTAGAGAGGGAAAAGCCGACTCTGCGGAGCAGGGGGCCTGGTGTGGGACTTGATCCCAGAACCTGACCTGAGCTGAAGGCAGACACTTAAACACTTAACCGACTGAGCCACCCAGGTGCCCCTATCTGCTTAAAACCTTTTAATGGCCAGAGCTACTCAGCTTGACCTGAGACACTTAATGCCCACCTCCTCAGCATCTTTGTGCTCTAACCAGACATAGTCCTTCTAATTCCTAAAATGTCGCATGCTGTGTCTAGCCTTTGGGCTTCTACACATTTTCTCTTTTTTTCTGGTAACGTTTCCCTCTTTCCTCACCTCTACTCCCTCAGTTAATTCTTTCTCTCCTTTAGGCTTTGGTTTAAACATCACCCCCTTTGAAAAGCCTTCTTTGACCGCTTAGACTTAAGCTAATTGCCTTTCCCATCTGTCCTTTATTATGGTGTTTACCGTCCTTAACCATCAGGGCTTAATTCTTTATCTCCCTGTCCTCCTGGCCTGCCTCCCCACGCCCCTGCCAAGGGGCCTAGGTCACATGGGGGCAATTTTCTTGTCTTGCTGCTATTTCCTCAGCAGACTTAATGCCTCCTCCACAGGCACCTACTAGATACATAATATGTACTCAAAAAAGCTACTGTTTATTGAATATTCACATACTTTGAGCCACTAATTTAATTTTTGGGAATCTGTCCCAGGGGGATAGTCAAAAAGCCAGTGTGGGATAGAAAGGGAAGATGATACAGTAGAAATACGGCGCTGGAGAGTGTGAGGCTTGAATCCTGACCCTACCACTTGTGGCATGTTATTTTCTAAGGCTCAGTTTTCTTCTCTGTAAAATGGGGATGTGTGATGTTGGCAGGAAAAGGAAGACAGGTTGCTGGATTAGGCACCAATGACTTTCAAAAGGGATGTTTCCAAAGAGAGATGGAAGGAAGAACATTATTTTTGCGAATAGTTCAGGAGTGAGAGAGATGAGGAAATACAGAATGTAAATGATTAATTAATTCAAGAAAATTGGGATTGAAGAGACTGAGAGCAGGCGCTTGAAGCTGTTCTTTGATGAGAGATCTGGCAATGTCCCTAGTAGAACAAAGCCAGCGCTGAGGAAGAAAATGAAGCTAAGTAAGATTCATCAAGGTCCCAGGAGATGAGCCGTGGGATCCTATACATGAGAAAAGGAGTTAGGTTACTCAGGGAGGAATATGTTCTCCTGAGGGGCAGCAGTAAAGGCAGGTTAAGGCTACTAAGATATTTTGAGATAGTGACAGGAGAACCTAAAAGACTTTTCAATGGACTGTCTTGCTCTTCTTAGGACATCTCATAAGAATTAAAGAAGCCAAGATGGAATTCAAAGTTTGGGGAAAATAACAAGGCTTTCCTGTAGAATACAGAAGAGTCCAGTAAGGGTGAATGCGTTTGCCAAGCAGTGTTGAAAGATCCAGCTGAGCTTGGAATGGAAATTTCGACGTTCATAATTTGCAATGGTAACAATAGGTTTCTGTTCCACTCAGCCGATCAGAATGTAGAAACTAGGGTTGGATGTTGCTGTGGTGGGCAGGATATATGGGATGGGCCACTATAGAGATGTCAGAATTGCCTAGATAGAGGACAGGTGTGGGGGTGAGGAGTGAGCTGGTGTAAACCAAAGCAGGTTCCCAATGTCATTAGCGAAGGACGACACATGTCCTGGGCAACAAGATGATAGTGGCAACAAGAATGAGAAATGGGTGCTGTCATTGGCCTTCTCTTCGAAGGAGGGGTGGTGCTGGAAGGGGTATCATTGAATAAGGACTCTAAATGGCAATGGGGGAACAAGTGAATGCCAAGGTGACTGTGATGAACACAGACCGAACATCACAGAAATATTGGCGTATATACATATATATATATATGTAGTGACTGGACCTTTATAGTGCAGGCACATTTGAGGCTCATTTGTAGCTTCTCTCCCCTATTTATTGAACAATTGGGTTCTAGGCTTCTGATATCTGGGCCCAGCCATGAAAAAGTCAGGCTAAGTATGAAGGGCTGAATATTTATTTATTTATTTAGATTTTATTTATTTATTTGACAGCGAGAGAGGGAACATAAGCAGGGGGAGTGGGAGAGGGAGAAGCAGGCTTCCCGCTGAGCAGGGAGCCCCATGTGGGGCTGGATTCCAGGACCCTGGGATCATGACTCCAGCTGAATTCAGGTAGATGCTTAAGGACTGAGCCACCCAGGCGCCCCTGTTGATTTATTTTTAAAGGTTTATTTATTTTGAGAGAGAGAGAGAGAAAGAGAAAGGGGTGGGCAGAGGCAGAAGGAGAGAGAGAATCTTAAGCAGATACCCAGCTGAGTGGGGAGTGCAACTCAGGGTTCCATCTCACAATCCCGAGATCACGACCAGAGCCGAAATCAAGAGTGGGATGCTTAACCGACTGAGGCACCCAGACACCCCAGGGCTGAACATTTATTCACTTAGTAAATTTTGACAGAAGGTACCAGGTTCTAGGCATTGTCTGAAGATTCAAGGAGTATAAAGGTCTGGCTCTTGCCTTGGGCATGTGGATATTTACTATGAAGTCTCAGGTTTACAAAGACTATAAAGGGGGAAACTAGAACTTCCCATCACTAATTCTCCTTCCCATGAAATATGTGGTGTTGGAGACTGAGAAAGGGTTTGGGATATTGCTAGCAAAGAAAGTCTGACAGTGTCAGTAAAATTCTGCAATTAAGAAAGTATTTTCTAAAAAAGAATTTTATCATTTTCAAGTAACATAGTGTGGAACTTAGACTTAGGAATTGCCCAGCAAAGACTCTGCTTAACTTAGTTGATATGAGAATGAAACTGATTGGGTCTACTAGCACAAGTAACTAACACTGCTTATAGGTAAGGGTAGGATTTCATGGTGGTAGGGTTGTCAGGCATTCTGCATGTACCCGGATATGTCCTGTATTTAATGGTTTGTCCTGCTTTCTTTCTCTCTCTCTTTTTGTTAAGATTTTATTTATTTATTTGCCAGACAGAGATCACGAATAGGCAGAGAGGCAGCAGAGAGAGAGGAAGGGAAGCAGGCTCCCCGCTGAGCAGAGAGCCCAATGTGGGGTTGGATCCCAGGACCCTGGGATCATGACCTGAGCCTAAGGCAGAGGCTTGAACCCACTGAGCCACCCAGGCGCCCCTGTCCTGCTTTCTGTATTGGCTTTCTCAGGATACCCTAAATATTCTATAGTCATCTTTATTTTCCCCCCAATATATTATAAAAATCCAGTAGTTAAAACTCTTATTCAAATGTATCTGGACACCCTATACTTTTATTTGCTAAATTTTGTGGCCCTACTAAGAAATCACTCAATACCTATAACCTCTTATACTTTGCCCTGCTCAATGGTGTCTCTGTCAAGGCAAATAGGACTTTCTGTTCCAGCAATTTCCCCACGCTGATGACAGTCTGTCTTTCTGAAATTTTTACCTGCTGCCCCAAGCATCACTCTTTGAGACCACATGGAACAAATCTAAATGTTTTTCCTTAAAGGAGTTCAGATTTTGAATTCATCTTGTTGGAGATCACCTTATGTTATAGCTATGAGCTAAAGCCAGTGGCGTGCTAGTAAACGGCATCAAAACCACAAAAGACAAAACTCTGATTTGTGGCATATGCTGATTTCTGTGGTGAAAATGCTCCTGCTAGGACACCATGACCAATTTCACACTGCCAAAGTCAAGTCTTTGAGTTCAGAGTCGGGAAAGATGCGCACCTGGTGCTCTTGAGGTTGGTAGGCATTGGCTCCAGCACAACAATCCCTAAGTTTTCTCTTTATTATCATATTTTGTAATTAGTTTCACTCTATTTGAATATTAAGTTGTTGATCCTGGTGTGCGAGAGAGAGCATGAGGGTGGAGGGGCAGAGGGAGAAGCAGACTCCATGCTGAGCGGGGAGCCTGACATGGGGCTCGATCCCAGGACCCTGGGATCATGACCTGAGCTGAAGGCAGACGCTTAATCAACTGAACAACCCAAGCACCCTGACACTGGTGTCTTGAGGAAAAGAGTTTTATAAACACTCTACAGATAGGTTTGGTAAGAAGAGGGGACATTCAGCTATGGAGAATAAAGGACAGGTTGGGATCAAAATTTAACTCCCAGGTTACTGGATAATGCTGCAAATCAAGATAGAGACAGTAGGTTCAGGGAGGAAAGGTAAGTAATTTATACATTCCTGGAGCAAATTTTTTTTTTTTTCTGGAGCAAATATTTATTGAGTGCTAATACATGTCAGGCACAGGTATTTCTGAGGACAGATATAAGAGAGAACACAACAGATAAAGATCCTTGCTCTTGTGGAGATGATATTTTATCTTATTAGAATTGCCCCTTGATTACCTGTGGGATTACATGTGGGAATCTCCTTGGACCCAGAATCTTCTGCTAAATAACTCTTTTACCCTTTCCAGGTTTGAGCCACTAAGACATTTGATAAATGGCTTTCTAGTACCGTGTACCACATCATTAGAAACCTCCATCCAAACTGATTTCAGATGGTGCAGCTGTTATCTCCTACAGGTGGCCTTGGCTGCCATTCCTGACTGCCACCCTCCCTCTGAATCCAGTTAACTCTCATCCCCTAGCAGGCCTTGTAATCATTAGATACAACCCTTGTGTAATATGTATCTTTTTGCTTCCCTGCTACATTATACATTTTCCTAGGGTGTTTTCTTGCAAGTTCCCCCTTAACAGATGAAGCAGAGCCATCCATCAGCTTAGCCTTTTTCTGAAGCAGTAAAGTCTGAATTTAGTACATTTTCAATGTAAAATATTCATTCAAGCGAGTCAAAATCATTTTCACTTTCCATTAATATTTTTCTTCCAGTTACATTAAAATAAAATCCCCAAACAAAAATAGAGCCCCTCAAGTCGGTCCTTCTTGGATTTCATTCTAATTTAACACATACACACTTTTCACAATTCATCATAACAGTAATGTTCTGAAATCCCTACTAGTGACTTTATTCACTATTTTACATTTGGCTTACTGCTGGAGGGAAGTTACATGCACAGGGAGGGAAGGGTAACTAGATGGTACTGCTGGGGACAAGTATTTACTTGGGAAAAAATAATACAAATAAATATATGAACCAATGTCTCATGTCAGTCATCCCATAACCCACTAGGCGAGGGAATGGCTTTGCTATGGACTCTGGCATCCAACAGATACCATCTCTAGAAGCCTTTTCATCTTTATCTGTCATGGTCATGTGGCACGGTGTTCTCTAGATGTGTTGCATCTGCCACCCAGGAATCCACACGAGTCTAAAGAGTGTCACTGGCACATGCGTTCTTCTTGTACAGTGAGTCATTTCCACAGGACTTGTGAGCTTGCTTAGGTTTTCTGAAGATCCCAGGATCAAAGCCTTACACATCCCTCTTGTGCTCAGGACAGCTATCACCCAGCCATACTTTCAACATTCCAGTAAGTTTTGATCTTGGAGGCACTTAGAACATTCTTACATTTCTAATTTTATTCCAGTTTGATACATGTCATCATACTTTTTCTCTTAAATCAACTCCAGAGTCAGCATCTCTTACCGTCTTCAAGGGAAACCACCCAGGCAGGGTTCTCATCTCTGATGTGTTGTGTGCCTAAATAATATTACTTATTTGCTAGGATGTCTGTGCTCCAAGAGATGCCATATATATCATATACAACAAAGTTTTCTGGCAAGTTTGCTTTTGGTTTCTTCAAAAGTAACGTAAATTTTCCAGGGCTAAAGGATACAAAGAGGTATTTACTTTTCAGCTTTTCTACCCCACATGTTTTAATATAAATAGAAAAAGATAGGACCAGCTTCCCAGTGTAGACGATTTCTGTAGATCATTCCACTGTATCCATTTCTCTGCCTTTCTTTGCGAGAAGGCTGGAAGCAATAGGTAAGATGGTTCTTTGCCTATCTGCCTAGGATTAACTTTTTCCTTTCCTTGCTCTCACTCTAGATTATGGATTTTGTTTGAAATCTGTTTCACTTCAGACACTTAAATAACAACCTCATTTCATCCCACTCAAGTGATAGCTGGGAGTTCTTAAAAAAAAACAAACAAACCCCAAACTGTGTGTCCAATCGTATAGCTCATGGCAGGCCCATGAACTTTGATCTGAGTTTAATCTCTGATTCTATTTTGACACAATGCCCTTTTTTATTAACACTGGAAAAACCAGTCAAGGTTTAGGCAAGTGGGGGAAGGGGGAGAGGTAGGAGTTGACTGAAGTTGGGGGCCCCTGAAACAGACAATTATCACCCCAAACCCATTTCCCTCAAAGCTGGGGGTGCTGGCTGAGTCATATTCTCAAAGCCAACGTCTGCCTGGAGAAAGGGTATTCTGCCTTTTCTGCAGAACTCTGCAGGCACACTAACTCATACCATCCCCAGTACCTTGGTCATTGCTCGTGGTCATACATTCCGTGGACCAGTCTTGGGGGATCACAGGAGCAACCAGCTTAGCAAACTCCGTCAGAGGACAGCTGGGAGTACAGCCTGGCAGCATGAGGGGATATGGCTCGTGCTGTGTCTCATTCCGGTAGTACATCTCTACAAAGTACTCCCTGGTGGAGGAAGGTAGAAGACAGATGTTAGTTTTGTGTTGTTGAATTGCCATTGAATTATTTTCCACCTGGCCCATAATACATCAGCTGTAGTTAAGAAGTTAGGGGCTTCTGGATGGCTCAGGTTAAGCCTCTCTGCCTTTGGCTTGGGTCATGATCCCAGGGTTCTGGGATCAAGTCCCGAATTGGGCTCCCTGCTCAGCAGGGAGTCTGCTTCTCCCTTTGCCCTTCCCCACCATGTGATCTCTCTCTCAAATAAATAAGATCTAAAAAAAAGAAAAAGTTAAGAAGACACAAGTTAAGAGGGGAAGAATTTATAGGAATGAGTGGGTATTAGCTAACTTAGGTGTGGGAATGGGGAGATTGGTGCAGGTGGGCCAGATCCAGAGGGTGGAAATGGGAGGACTGGTTTGTTAGATAACCAGGGACAAAAGAGGTGGGGACCAGCAGGCTTAATTGGAGAGTGATCTGAGAGGAGATGGTTGGGTGAATGGGGTGATCTGATGAGACTTTGAGTAAGAAGTGGGGAGCAGGTGGGATATTGGGTTTTCTTTCTCTTATTCTCTCCTCTTCATTATTCTCATATACTTCATTTTCTCTTTTCCTCTCTCAGGATTTTTTAGGTTTTCCTCTGAATGAAGGTATCTCTGCTCTCCTTATTCAGGCAATAAACATGGAACTGAGCAATATTTAACATATGTGCTTAATTAAATATACATCCAGACTTTGTAAAAATTACACCTCAGAAAGAGAGTGTGGGTATATGCCTAAGTCCTTATACTCCCTCATATTTGATACTTTATTTGAAAAAACAAGGGGTATGCCAGCCTTATAAAACTAGTTTGAGAGCCTATGGAGTCATTTGCCAAAGAGGCGGGAAAGAAGCTCAAGTAGGATTTAGTGATCATTCTTGGGGGTAGTAACCTCACAACTGCAACTGTTGGGTGTTCTTATAAGTAAGCCTTTTAAAATATCACCTTCAGGGATTCCTGGATGGTACAGTTGTTTTTAAGTGCCTGGCTCTTGGTTTCAGCTCAGGTCATGATCTCATGGTCAGGGGACTAAGGCCCGAGTTGGGCTCTTTGCTAGATGCGAAGTTTGCTTGAGACTCTCTCTCTCTC
>RCUC01093019.1:0-12350 GCA_003697995.1 Taxidea taxus jeffersonii | reverse complement strand
GAGAATTATTGTAGAGAATTGCCCTAATATGGCAAAGGGAACAAGCATCAAAATGCAGGAGGTGCAGAGAATCCCCCTCAAAATCAATAAGAATAGGTCCACACCCAGTCACCTCATAGTAAAATTTACAAGTCTTAGCAACAAAGAGAAAATCCTGAAAGCAGCCCGGCACAAGAAGTCTGTAACATACAATGGTAAAAATATTAGATTGGCCACAGAGACCTGGCAGGCCAGAAAGAACTGGCTTGATATATTCAGAGCACTAAATGAGAAAAACATGCAGCCAAGAATACTATATCCAGCTAGGTTATCAATGAAAATAGAAGGAGAAATAAAAAGCTTCCAGGACAAACAAAAACTGAAAGAATTTGTAACACCAAACCAGCTCTACAGGAAATATTGAAAGGGGTCCTCTAAGCAAAGAGAGACCCTAAAAGTAGTAGATCAGAAAGGAACAGAGACAATATACAGTAACAATCACCTTACAGGCCATACAATGGCACTAAATTCATATCTCTCAATAGTTACCCTGTACGTGAGTGGGCTAAATGCCCCAATCAAAAGACATAGGGTTTCAGAATGGATAAAAAAACAAAACCCATCAATATGCTGCCTACAAGAAACTCATTTTATACCCAAAGACACCTCCAGATTGAAAGTGAGGGGGTGGAAAACAATTTACCATGCTAATGGACATCAGAAGAAAGCTGGGGTGGCAATCCTTATATCAGATGGATTAGATTTTAAGCCAAAGACTATAATAAGAGATGAGGAAGGACACTATATCATACTCAAAGGGTCTGTCCAACAAGAAGATCTAACAATTTTAAATATCTATGCCCCCAACATGGGAGCAGCCAACTATATAAACCAATTAATAACAAAATCAAAGAAACACATCGACAATAATACAATAATAGTAGGGGAATTTACCACTCCCCTCACTGAAATGGACAGATCATCCAAGCAAAACACCAACAAGGAAATAAAGGCCTTAAATGACACACTGGACCAGATGGGCATCACAGACTAATTCAGAACATTCCATCCCAAAGCAACAGAATACACATTCTACTCTAGTGCATGTGGAAAATTCTCCACAGTAGATCACATCCTGGGTCACATATCAGGTCTCAAATACATGGAGACTAAACAGCATCCTTATAAAGAATGAATGGGTCAACCAGGAAATTAAAGAAGAATTGAAAAAATTAATGGAAACAAATGATAATGAGAACACAATGGTTCAAAATCTGTGGACACAGCAAAGGCAGTCCTGAGAGGAAAGTATATAGCAAAACAAGACTTTCTCGAGAAACAAGAAAGGTCTCAAATACACAACCTAACCCTACACCTAAAGGAGCTCGAGAAAGAACAACAAAGAAAGCCTAAACCCAGCAGGAGAAGAGAAATAATCAAGATCAGAGCAGAAATCAATGAAATAGAAACAAACAAAGAAACAAACAACAATAGAACAAATAAACAAAAATAGGAACTGGTTCTTTGAAAGAATTAATAAGACTGATAAACCCCTGGCCAGAATTATCAAAAAGAAAAGAGAAAGGACCCAAATAAATAAAATCATGAATGAAAGAGGAGAGATCACAACCAACACCAAAGAAATACAAACAATCATAAGAACATATTATGAGCAGCTTATGCCAACAAATTTGACAATCTGGAAGAAATGGATGCTTTCCTAGAGACATATAAACTGCCCAAACTGAACCAGGAAGAAATAGAAAACCTGAATAGGCCCATAACCAGTAAGGAGATTGAAACACTCATCAAAAGTCTCCAAACAAACAAAAGCCCAGGGCCAGATGGCTTCCCAGGGGAATTCTACCAAACATTTACAGAAGAAATAATTCCTATTCTCCTAAAACTGTTCCAAAAAATAGAAAGGGAAGAAAAACTTCCAAACTCATTTTATGAGGCCAGCATCACCTTGATCCCAAAATCAGACAAGGATCCCATCAAAAAAAGAGAATTACAAACCAATATCCTTGATGAACACAGATGCAACAATTTTCTCCAAAATATTAGCCAATAGGAACCAACAGTACATTAAAAGGATTATTCACCACGACCAAGTGGGATTTATTCCAGGGCTGCAAGGTTGGTTCAACATCCGCAAATCAATCAATGTGATACAGTACATTAACAAAAGAAAGAACAAGAACCATATGATACTCTCAATAGATGCTGAAAAAGCATTTTACAAAGTACAGCATCCCTTCCTGATCAAAACTCTTCAAAGTGTAGGGATAGAGGGCATATACCTCAATATTATCAAAGCCATCTATGAAAAACCCACTGCACATATCATTCTCAATGGAGAAAAACTGAGAGCTTTTCCGCTAAGGTCAGGAACACGGCAGGGATGTCCATTATCACCACTGCTATTCAACATAGTACTAGAAGTCCTAGCTTCAGCAATCAGACAACAAAAAGAAATTAAAGGCATCCAAATCAGCAAAGATGAAGTCAAACTATCTCTCTTTGCAGATGATATGATACTATATGTGGAAAACCCAAAAGACTCCACTCCAAATCTGCTAGAACTTGTAGAGGAATTCGATAAAGTGTCAGGATATAAAATCAATGCACAGAAATCAGTTGCATATATTTACACCAACAACAAGACAGAAGAAGAAAGAGAAATTAAGGAGTCAGTCCCATTTACAATTGTACCCAAATCCGTAAGATACTTATGAATAAACCTAACCAAAGAGGCAAAGAATCTATACTCAGAAAACTATAAAGTACTCATGAAAGAAATTGAGGAAGACACAAAGAAATGGAAAAATGCCTCATGCTCATGGATTGGAAGAATAAACATTGTGAAAATATCTATGCTACCTAAAGCAATCTACACATATAATGCAATCTCTATCAAAATCCCATCCATTTTTTCAAAGAAATGGAACAAATAATCCTAAAATTTATATGGAACCAGAAAAAAACTCTAATAGCCAAAGGAATATTGAAAAAGAAAGCCAAAGTTGGTGGCATCACAATTCCCTACTTCAAGCTCTACTACAAAGCTGTCATCATCAAGACAGTGTAGTACTGGCACAAAAACAGACACATAGATCAATGGAACAGAATAGGGAGCCCAGAAATAGACCCTCAACTCTATGGTCAACTAATCTTCGACAAAGCAGGAAAGAATATCCAATGGAAAAAAGACAGCCTCTTCAACACATGGTGTTGGGGAAATTGGGCAGCCACATGCAGAAAAATGAAATTGGACCATTTCCTTATACCACACATGAAAATAGACTCAAAATGGATGAAGGACCTCAATATGAGACAGGAATCTTTCAAGATTCTTGAGGAGAACACAGGCAGCAACCTCTTTGACCTCAGCTGCAGCAACTTCTTCCTAGGAACAACGCCCAAGGCAAGGGAAGCAAGCAAAAATGAACTATTGGTACTTCATCAAGATCAAAAGCTTTTCCACAGCAAAGGAAACAGTTAACAAAACCAAAGGACAACTGGCAGAATGGGAGAAGATATTTGCAAATGACGTATCAGATAAAGGGCTAGTATCCAAAATCTATAAAGAACTTACCAATCTCAACACCCAAAGAACAAATAATCCAATCAAGAAATGGGCAGAGGACATGAACAGACATTTCTGCAAAGAAGACATCCAGATGGCCAACAGACACATGAAAAAGTGCTCCACATCACTCAGCATCAGGGAAATACAAATCAAAACCACAATGAGATACCATCTCACACCAGTCAGAATGGCTAAAATTAACAAGGCAGGAAATGACAGATGCTGGCGAGGATGTGGAGAAAGGAGAACACTCCTACACTGTTGGTGGGAATGCAAGCTGGTGCAGCCACTCTGGAAAACAGCATGGAGGTTCCTCACAAGGTTGAAAATAGAGCTACCTTATGACCCAGCAATTGTACTACTGGGTATTTACCCTAAAGATACAAACATAGTGATCCGAAGGGGCACGTGCACCCTAATGTTTATAGCATCAATGTCCACAATAGCCAAACTAAGGAAAGAACCTAGATGTCCATCAACAGATGAATGGATAATGAAGAAGTGGTATTTATATACACTGGAATACTATGCAGCCATCAAAAGAAATGAAATCTTGCCATTTGCAATGACGTGGATGGAACTAGAGGGTATTATGCTTAGCGAAATAAGTCAACTGGAGAAAGACAACTATCATATGATCTCCCAGATATGATGAAGTGGAGATGCAAGGGGGGGCAGTTAGTGGGGTAAGAAAAGAATAAATGAAACAAGATGGTATTGGGAGGGAGACAAACCAAAAGAGACTCTTATGCCACAAAACAGACTGAGGGGGGCCAGGGGGAGAGGTGTAGGGAGAGGGTGGTGGGGTTATGGACATTGGGGAGGTTATGTGCTATGGTGCTGTGAAGTGTGTAAACCTGGAGATTCACAGACCTGTACCCCTGGGGCTAATAGTACATTATATTTTTATTAAAAATTTTTTTAATTTTTAAAAAATTAAAAAATACTGTCTCTTAGTGAGATGAGTCTTTTAAATTAGTGAATTAATTCATAGATCAGTTCTGGTTTTTGCTGAAACTAGAGGATTTAGCATCATTTCCTATGTTTTGTTTCTACAAATGTAAGCCCAGAGAAAACATTTCTATCAAAAGTAGATGGGAATTGATGAGATTTGGTTATTACAATATCAAATTGTAATCAATCTTTGAGCTACTTTCAAGATATATGCCAAAATGACATAAATATTAATCACCAAAAATTATTTTCATTGATCAATATGCAGATAATTCAATCTGGATTTCTTTCAATATTGTTGAAATCAAAGGATTAAAAACCACACCTCATTTGCAAAAGGACTTGTTATTACCTGGATGTATTAGTTTGCTTAGGCTGCCAAAACAAAAACCACAGATGGGGTGGCTTATGGAGAAATGTGTTTCTTTGTTGTCCTGAAAGCTCTTAGTGTGAGTTTAAGGTGCTGGCAGGATCAAGGTGTTTCTTCTGGAGGCATTGTCCTTTGCCTGGGCATGGCTGTCCTCTTTCTCAGTCTTCACATTATCTTCCCTCTGTACTTTTTGTGAACAAATCTCTTCTTACAAGGACATGGATCAGGGATCACCTTAAGGACCTCATTGAACAGAATCATCTTTTTAAAGAACCTGCCTTCAGATACAATAACATGCTGAGGTACTGGGGGGGTTAGGATTTCAACATATGAATATCAGGGGTACACAATTCAGCCCATAAAACCAGACATTCAAATAATTCCCTTTTCCCCCATACTGTCCTACATCAGTATTTCAAACTGTCCTTTTATTTGGTACCTCGCAAGCTACATTGTTAGACCCCAAAATATATAGCCTTGTGGTAAGAGAGGACTGTCTTTTGTGATAGTGGGTGAAGAGAGTCATTACACAGGAAATAAACAATCAAGACTTACAGCTCAGGTAGCTTCTCAGGGAGATCAGATTTTAGGGAAGGGTGTTTATAGAGGCAAAGGGATTAGAAATCAGTTCCCTTAAAATTATGCCTGCCTCACATCCCCCACAGAACACATTTGTAAATTCTTGCACTCCTCTCCCAATTTTAAGACTACTGCCTTGGACTCTCACACCTACATGCCAGGAGACTGACATTTCAGCATTATAGTGTTTGAAGAGCAGCGTGAAAACAACACAAGTGTTTGCAAATGTAGTGAAATGTGATACATGAGTTGTGGTATAGTCATGAATGGAATGCTAAACAACAATGAAAATGAATGGAATTTAAATCTCCAATGACCTGTATGAAACTTACAACATAATACTGAATATAAAAGAAATCATGAAGGATAAATGGCGGGGCAGGGGGTTGGGGGTGGGGATGGGACCCTAGGTGGCTCAGTGAGTTGTGCATCTGACTCTTGATTTCAGCTCAGGTCATGATCTCAGAGTCCCGAGATCAAGCCCCACATGAGGCTCTGTGCTCAGCAGGGAGGTGCTTGGGATTCTGTCTCTCTTTCACCCTCCACTTCTCTCCCCACCCCCAACTCTCTGTCTCAAGTAAATCTTAAAAAAAAAAAAAAAAAAGAATAAATGGGTTATTTTCTGTTTAGGTAATGACTGTTTAGGTAAAAACATAAAAAACTAAAATGTTTAGAGATACCAATATATGTAGTTTATCCTTTTTTTTTTAATCCAAGGGACCCCTGTGTTGCTCAGTTGGTTAAGCATCTGACTCTTGGTTTTTGGCTCAGGTTAAGATCTCAGAGTGTTGGGATCAAACCCCAGGTCAGGCTCCACACTCAGGGAGGCGTCTCCTTGAGTTTCTCTCTCCATCTTCCTCTGCCCCTTCCCCCCACCTCAAAATAAATAAAAAATTTTTTTAAAAATCCAAGGATTTATAAGCATAGATTTTTAAGATAGTGGAGGCTATCTGAAAGGATAGGAAAGTATGTGGGTGGTAGGCATGTGTATATTGTTATTTCTTGACTCCTTATGCTTCACATGCATTTTATAAACCTCTTTTTGTACCTATCTAATAGTTAATAAAATATTTAAAAATTGTAAAAGGCTATGAGCAATTTAAAAAGTTAAATGAGGGGCGCCTGGGTGGCTCAGTGGGTTAAGCCTCTGCCTTCGGCTCAGGTCATGATCTCAGGGTCCTGGGATCGAGACCCACATTGGGATCTCTGCTCAGCAGGGAGCCTGCTTCCTCCTCTCTCTCTGCCTGACTCTCTGCCTACTTGTGATCTCTGTCTGTCAAATAAATACATAAATAAATCTTTAAAAAAAAATAAAAAGTTAAATGAAGGGACGCCTGGGTGGCTCAGTTGGTTAAGTGGCTGCCTTCGGCTCAGGTCATGATCCCGGCGTCCTGGGATCGAGTCCCATGTCGGGCTCCTTGCTCAGCTGGGAGCCTGCTTCTCCCTCTGCCTCTGCCTGCCATTCTGTCTGCCTGTGCTCACTCCCGCTCTCTCTCTGACAAATAAATAAATAAAATATTATAAATAAATAAAAAGTTAAATGAATTTCAAACGATAGCTGTACTTAAGAATTTTCTGTACTTACAAGTATATTTTCCCTATACTGGCTCTAAGAAAAAAGATCTGATCATTTATTTGGGTCACTAATTTTTCCTAGTATAAGTATTTTGAATAAATGTCAACAATAATTATAGCCAGCTTTCAATTATTCTCACAATGGAAGGAAGCCACAGAATAAATATTGAGAAACAACATAAAATGCAAAAATCATTACCATTTGGCCATGGGCTACATATTATTACTCTTATGACACATTTACCTTTGCAGAAGACAACATAAAATGATTTTTATTGCCTGAGCACACAATATATGAGGAATTTTGACAGAGCATGCCAAAAAGTGCAGACTGTTTGAAAGAGGCTGCCTAGGAACTTGGCCATCTAGATAACTAAGGTTTGTCTTATTTTCAGAACTGATAATTAGGTCAGGTTATTTACATAAATATATTAGTTAATAAAAACTAAAACTTCTTCAATCTACTCAGAACATGCTGAGGAAAATGCAAAAGCAAAAATGTCAGATTGCAAATCAATATCAAATCATAGTTCAAGTGTGACTTAGCTGGGAAAGATGAGGGTAATAAATGTGCTTCGAGGGGCACCTGGGTGGCTCAGTGGGTTAAAGCCGCTGCCTTCGGCTCGGGTCATGATCCCAGGGTCCTGGGATCGAGCCCCGCATCGGGCTCTCTGCTCTGCAGACAGCCTGCTTCCTCCTCTCTCTCTCTGCCTCTCTGCCTACTTGTGATCTCTATCAAATAAATAAATAAAATCTTTAAAAAAAAAATGTGCTTCGAGGGAAAACTCCAGGCTAAAGCCTTTTGGAGCGAGTATAAAAGAGCCTTTTTGCAGTGTCCTATCAGCAACAGCATAAAGATATTGAGTCAACTATTACTGTGTCAGAGAATTCTCCAGGTAGCTACCACACAAATCAACTAGAACTTGCTATAATAGGCGCTGTGAAGTATTTGGGAAGTCTTAGCAGCAGCACAAATGACTTGTAACAGGAAGGGGAGTGAGTCTGGTGTCAAGGATTCTAGATAGCCTCAGATTTCTCCTCCTTGAGAGGTGACATGTTAACCTGCCACAGTTTTGTGGATACGTATATAAGAGTCAAGCCTCCCGGGTCAGAGATAAAGGACTGTATTACTCACATCCAGCAAGCACCATGAGCATCAGCATGCCTGCATCAGTCCCCTCATCCCCATGTCCCACAGGAGCAATGGTGTTGGTGTTGAGCCCAGATGCATATCTAAAAGAAAGGAACTCTGAACTGAGGGAACCCCAGCCTGTTATAATGGGCACGCTAGCCCTTTGCTCCAGCGGGAGACACTGCTTATCTTCCACTGTTCACTATATGAACGTACTTGAAAAGATATTCCAGGGGTGCCTGGGTGGCTCCATCAGTTAAGCGTCTGCCTTCAGCTCAGGTCACGATCCTAGGGTCTTGGGGTACAGTCCCAAGTAAGGCTTCTTGCTCAGTAGGGAGTCTGCTTCTCCCTCTGCCTCTGCCTCTCCCCTCACTCTTGCTCACTTGCTCTCTCTCGAGCTTGCTCTTTCTCTCAAATAAATAAATGAAATCTTTGGGGAAAAGGAAGGAAGGAGAGAGGGAAGGAGAGTGGGAGAGAGAAGGAAAGGAAGGAAGAAAGGAAGGAAGGAAGGAAAAGGGAAGGAAGGAAGTATAATCCAGAACTGCCTCACTGGTAAGACACGCAGAAACATGACCACCCACAGAGGACTGTTTCCCAAAAGCCAGTGTTGAGACCAGGCCCTGCCTTTGGTTGTTACCAAGCAAACACAATGAACAAATGACTTTTCTGTCCTGAGTAATACATGTGTACCTAACAACTTAGTCTCAAATATTAAGTGCACTGTTAAAAGCAAATTCATAAAATTAGATAGTAAATTGAATATAAGCCTAGTCAATGTTATCAATACACTTCTCTCAATAATTGAGAGATTCAATCTACAAAAGAATTAGAGAAGTGAGAGATGTGATAATAACTATGTATTATGTTAGTAACCATGCCTAGAACTATAAACCTCCACTTAGTAAATACACATCGCTTCCATGTAGACAGGAAACAATCCCCAACATTTACCTCATTTTATATATAACACAAAGCAAATCTTAAATTAACACAGACTGTTCTGTGAAATAAATAACCACAAAACTGCCATAAATTTGGGAATTTAAAAACAAATACACACACTTCTACATAATTCATAGGTGAAATAATTAGAAAAGCCTTTAAGTTTAATGATAATGAAACTTGAAAACTTGAAAGTCAATCAGTTAAATCTCCATGATATTAGAAGAGGAAATTTTGAAATCCCCCAAATTTTTTTTAAAGATTTTATTTATTTATTTGACAGAGATCACAAGTAGGCAGAGAGGCAGGCAGAGAGAGAGAGGCGGAAGCAGGCTCCCCAACTGAGCAGAGATCCTGATGCGGGGCTCGATCCCAGGACCCTGAGACCATGACCTGAGCCGAAGACAGAGGCTTTAACCCACTGAGCCACTCAGGCGCCCCATGAAATCCCCAAAATTAGGAGGGAAATGATAAATATAGAAACAGCAATTTAAAAATTAAAAAAAAAAAGGATCACAAAAAACCCCATCAAAACCCATTTTTTTCAGAAAAGACTACTAAATAATATTGACAAACTGGGGAAAATGAACAAGGGAAAAATAGAAAGTACCTACAAGCAATCCTAGGCATGAAAATAAGAATACAAATACAGATGTAATAGGTAATACAAGAAAAATTGAGGTACATAGTTTAACCTAACTAAATGGCAATCTTGTTTTGACTAAAAAAAAGAGGAAGAATAATTAATATAGTATAATACATACTGTTTGTGGATCCACATATATGTAGTAACAGGATAAAACATACATGTAAAAAATAAAAACAATTCCATATAATGCTTACCCCTAGAAAGAGTGTGGAATGAGATCTGAGAACAGTGCACAAGGGCATCTCTAGTGAATTATTGATCATAGACTAAAGATGGGGCACCCAGGTGGCGGCTTAGTTGGTTAAAGTTCTGCCTTCTGCTCTCGTCATGATCTTGGGATCCTGGAATGGAGTCCTCTTCAGCGGGGAGTCTGCTTCTCTCTCTTCCTCTCCTATTCCCCCCACCTGTTCGTGCTCTCTCTCAAATAAGTAAAGTTTTTTTTTTTAAGATAAAATAAGTTTGCAAACTGTTAAAATTCAGTACACCGACGGTTATTTTCTAATGTGCTATTTTTTTCTGTGTGCTTGAATATTTTATATATATTTTTAAAAGGGTTGATATTCATGAGATGATTTATTCAAGAGATGGAGAGGGTTGTACATTAGAAAGAATATGACAATGGAAAAAATTTGAAATCATTCTGTGCAACTTGAAGGCAGAGACTTAGATTTTTGTCTTTGTCATTATTCAGTAACTACTCATTAGAATAATAAGACGTCAATATGGTCCAGAGTGTGAGGTCTTCGGGAAGCAACACCGAGAAAGGTAATTTCTACATAGCTGAACTATTCCATGTTTGTAATTGGTGAGGTGCTGTTACAATACAGATTTGGGGAAAATCAATTGGATAATATTGCATTTAATGGGTAAGGAGTCATAGACAGGAGGCAAGAGGTCAGTAAAGAACAAATTGAAGTAGCCTAAGTGGGAAGGGAGAAAAGTCAAAACTGGAGAAGAAACCATTTATACTAATATAATAATAATGACAAAATAATTAGTTCAAAAACCATTACAAGGACAAATGAATGGGCATTGGTGGCTGGGTATAAGGAAGAGAGAAAGGAGGACATCAGTGAACCTCTGGTGTTCAGGTGTTTAGTATAGAAGGTAATAACATTACCTAAAACAGGTAATGAGAGAACTGACTGAAGCTTCTATAAAATGAGATTAGCACAGATCTTACATTTGGCACCATTTCTGTTTTAACAACTGCCTTAGGTGGAATTCCCTGAAATAGACTCCAAGGTGGAGATTTGCCAGCAGGAAGTTAATGCTTCTCCATCAACGCCTCTGGAAGAGAGAAGGAAGTAGAACAGAGAAAGGAAAAACGCAAATAGTTGATACATTCTCAAAAGACAAGAGGCCTCCCCTGATCCCTCAGGAAGCTCGAAGTTCCAGTGCCCTTCAGAATTGTTCTCTCTCTGAAGTAACAGGATTTACCTTTATGCCCTCCCCTACTGACCAGGCCTTAAAAAAGGGAACCGGAAGCCTAGGACTCCAGGGGATGGGGTAGTGGGGGAAGACTGGGGTTGGGGAGGGTGACTTTGGACAAGGCAGTGCTATTCAGCCGAAGGCAGTTACTGAAGTGCTGACTCAGCTCTGAGCAGTCAACCACCAACATTTCCAGCAGCTTCAGTGATGCCAGCCTCAGACATAAAGAGGGTCGCAGCATGCACCCCAGTCCCTTGCATGTGCCATTCAGGTCCCCTCGTGTCATATAATAAATTACAGGTCCAGCTCTTGCAGGATTCTGTTTGATCTCTTTCCCCGGGAAAACGGACAGAGGACAATAAGTGGGATGAACTGCAACCCTGCTAATGCAGGTGGTCTAAAAGCCACAAATGAGCATCATCCCTTCCTTATGACAGTTCCAGATTCCCTGATTTCTCTATTATCCCCTCTCTGAGTCAGAGGACTTGCTAGCACAGTGACCCAGACCTCACTGCAGAGACGTCTGAGTCCCGGTGACCATGTCCTCAGGCCACGTGTGCTGCACTTGTCCACATATTCGTGGCTGTCCCCACTGCAGTGGTTCCTACTTACTAATACATTGTGCAGACTACCAAATATGTCCACTGGAATTACATGTCTAGGGACGGAGGAAGTAATTTCTAGGAGGTTGTAACGATGTTTAGGTGCTAGATCAGCCGTGTCAACTCGGACCTCACATGTGGCACATCTTGAAATTCTGTGTTGCTCCTTTTCTGACATACAGCTGTCCAAGTAAATCCAAATAAACAGGTCAGCTTGGGGAAGAACTGGGGTGTCCTTATTGTATGTGCTTGTCAGGGAATTGCTGGAGTTTCAATTCCAGGAGTGTCAACTTCTTCTTCAGGAAATGGGCGCTACGTAAGAAATTGGCTTGGTTCTGAAAACTGAGTGGAGGACTGTGACTTTTTATTGGGGTGCTGCTCCAGTGGGGCATGGCTTGGGGTGAGGGCAATGCCTGCAGAAGGAACCAACCAACAGCTATCAACCCCAGCAGCTGGGGAATGAGCGCCCCGGACTCAGGTGGTGCTCCTAGGCATTGTATCCTTTTTATTTTATTTTATTTTATTTTTACATTTTATTTATTTGA
>RCUC01093012.1:0-11849 GCA_003697995.1 Taxidea taxus jeffersonii | reverse complement strand
ACCTTCCCACCAAGTTCAGGCTGCAGTCGCCTTGGGGAGAACGTGGGACCGGTGGAATGTGGGAATGCGCTTGTTGCCGTGACGTTCTAAAGGTATCCGGAAGGTAAAGGTGCCAACAGCTGGATGTCCGAGCCCCACGGGGACCGGTCCGGGGGACACACGCATCCTAAGTCTCTCGGGTTGTGCGGCTCAGTTGCCACGCTAATAACCGCATGGCTGATCCCCACGACCTGTGCTGGCTGTGGTGACGACACAGGTCTCCTGGCCTCCTGGAGCACGGCTGGTTTGTCCCTGTCGCACACCGAGGGTGTTTATTCAAAGGTGGGATGGCAGCTGGATGCATCCCAGGGTCCTCCCCGGTCCCAGGCCCTCCACGTGATGAGCTCGGAGTGATTCCGTCCTGAGAAGATGTCCTGTCATCCCGACAGCGGGAGAAGTCAGCTCGCCTGCCAGGACCCTGGGGCCTCCGGCAGCCACGCCGTCCCCTCATTAATGCAGCAGAACAGGGACTCGGTCTCACTTCCTGAAGGAAAACCAACGCCTGCATTTGCCACAGGTCGCTAGGAGGGTCCTTACCCCAACGGAGGGACGGACGGACGACATCCTTGTGTCGATAACGCGGTAGCACGCGGGGCAGCACTGTGACGAGCGGGGCCCAATCGGGGCACCTGTCATCGTCACTCTCGAGGAAGGACGGCAAACGCAGGCCAGGTCATGTCTGATGGCAGAGGAGGCCCCGGTGAGGAGACTTCTTCACGGGCGGCTTCTTCTCCTGTTGGGCTGAGCTCTCCTCGTGCTTCTGCCGAGACGGGAAACAGAGCATTTTCCCTGGGGAAGGCACAGAAAAACACTGGGATTTTTTTTTTATTCTTTAGATTTTATTTCCGGTGTTGCAGCACGCATTGTCCGTGCACCACGCCCAGCGCTCCGAGCGACACGGGCCTCCTTAGGACCCGCCGCCCGCACTGGGGTTTTAAGAAATGTCACGCGGGTAAATGCAGCCGCTCAGCCAGGTTCGGAGTTAGGACCCCTGTGAAGGGCTCGGGAATCCGGGCACACTGGAGCGCCCCGCTTCACTCTCCACGGGCGTTTCCCCAACGCGAGCGGTGAAGGTCAGTCAACGCCCTGGAGTGATTTCCAGGGGAAAATACGTCCATACCCCAGCCCACTCCTGACGTGCAAGCACACGGCGTCTCCTGGGGCAACGTGGTGAGCGCTTCCTCCCTCTGAGCCGGAGGCATCGCTCGCACGAGGGCAAATCCGTCAACTCGGGCAATTCAGGGAAGCAGCAGAGCACCAGTGGCGTATGCACCGTCGCTGGGCCCCTTCAGTCCCGGAGGTACCTGCCCTCTTTCTGGCTGGCCTCGGGCTGGGTGTGCTGACGGTAAAAAAGCCTGCAAGGGTCACAGAAAGGGTCTGACGATGCTGTCGCAATTTCTTGCACTGACCCGGTGAGACACGGCCCCTCGTTCTTGCACTCGGCCGACAGCGCTGCACGCGTTCAGCCCGCGCTCTGAGCTCGGGGGACGGGAGCAGAAGGTGCCCTCCCCGCCCGCGCCGCCGTGCCGCCCGTCAGGAACACAGACGGGGAAGTCATGTCCGTGGAGTGTGACGGATCCCGTGAAAATCCTGGACGTGGCTCGTGGGAACACAGGAGTGCAGAAGAGGTGACAGCAGGTGTGACGAGGAAAACCTGCTGGGAAGAGGATGTGCGGGTGGGAAGCCGACTGGGGCGGAGAGAGACTTCCGGCTAACGGGGGCGGCAGGACGGCTCCAGGAGAAGTCGGTTTTGTTTCTTGTTCTGTCCATGGTGCCGGGAAGAGGCTGGCATGTGCGAGGGACTGATGGTGTGGATGAGTGGAGGGAGGGAGGGGTGGGGGATGGACAAGCGGAATCAGTGAGCGTGTGGATGACCAAGTGAGTGCACTGACCGGGTCATTCGGAGAAGGGACCGCAGGGAATGACCAGGAGACGAGTCACCTAACATTAAGCAGGAAGGGTAAATTGGGAGCAGACTGTAAAGGATCTTACATCTTTTCGTGACAAAATCCGTGGAAGGCTTCAGTGAAGCACTGATGCGAGCCCGATGTTCCCCAGGTCGTCGGGACAAGTCAGCTCGGCGGAGGGGCTTGGACAACAGAGACGTATTCCTGGCGGAGCTGCTGCGGGTGGGGCGGCTGAGATCCCCGAGATACGGGGTATCTGAGATCTGGGGCGGCGGAGAGCCTGGTGACCGGGATCCGGGTGTGGGCAGGTGGGTTTCCCTGGAGGCCTCTCTACGGGGTCGGGCCGGGTCCTCCACTGTTCTCGCACAGCTGTCCCCTGCGTGTGTGACCCAGCCAGCCAGTGCTGTCAGGACACGGTCCTACTGGAATACGGACCAGTGGGAAGCCCTCACCGAAGCTCTTGAAGGACCCCATCTCCAGGTGCACCCAAAGGGCGGAGGTTAGGGCTCCGGCGGGTGGATTTTGAGGACACACGGGTTAGCACACAGCAGGCTGAAGGAAGCGGCAGCAAGACTACCCCTGCCCTGGGGCCCAGCACGGGACCCCCGCGGGACTGTCTTCTCTCCCGTCGGCCCCTTTGGCACCACGGCCGGCCACGGGGAAGCGCACCCGTCGTTATCGCGGGCGCGGTGGTAAGAGAGACGCGAGGAGCTGCCCGGCAGGTCCGTGCACCGGGGTCCCTGGGGGGGACGCACACCCTGCGCTGCCCACGCCTCCCCTTGGTTCGGAAGCACACGGGACCTCATTTCACCTCTGGACACGGTTCATGCTTGGAACGTGCGGCTTCTTGCGACCCAATAGGTTCTCTTGCTGTGAGACGTCCATGCAGCAACGACAGACGTCCAAGCAGGACAGCGGGACGGAATCCGGATTCAGGGAAGCCCCCTTCTGCCGCAGTAGCGAACAGCCCACATCGCAACTGCTGTCAACACGGCCGTGGGGTCGGTGTGGGCTCTGCTCTCACGGTCGTCCAGGGACCCAGGCTGTCAGGACGGGCGCTCCACTCCTGCCACTTTCGCCTACAAGCGATGCACCCCGCCCCAGCCCATCCGTGGACTCCCCGCCCCCTCCAGCTGCCGGGAAGCCACCCGCTGCTCTCATATCCCTCAGGACCGAGGGGCTGCCCGGCCTCTTTCTCCACCAGAGCACAGGGTCCGTGCTGCTCCGACCCACCAGCCGCACACGGTCCCGGGGGGGACCAGCCTGTAGGGGACATCCCCGAGTCTCTGTTCTGGCTGAGGCTGGGACCTCCACACCCTGGGGTCCCGTCAGGCGAGAGCCCACTGCGCTGCTTAGTGCAAACAGGAGTCCCCGGGTGGACACAGGGCTGGGGTCTTCTCACGTGTGCCCCAGGCTCCTGGGTTCCCAGGAGGAGTCTCTGATGTGCATGTGCCCGAGGCCCTCGCTGCCTGCCCGTCCACACGAGCCACTGTATCTGCTCCTCATGGGGTCTCCGGGCCAGTGGTTGGATTGGACTCGCAGCTCCCTCCTGGACCAGCCCACATGGGGGGATCGGGAAGGACCGTTGTGCAGGCTCAGCTCTGGGGGAGACCCGCCGGCCAGGACTTGGGATGCATGTTGTCTCAGGGGGCTGCTTCGACTGGCCCTGCGCCCCACTCCCCTCAGGGGCCCGGACGCGCTGCCCTCGCTGCTGCACACCAGGAGGAGGACGGTATTTGTCGACCAGCAGGGGAAAAGCCACAGTCACTTCAAGGTGCACAGGTTGGCTGGGTCAGGATGAGGGGGCAGGAAAAGGAGACCTTCCAAAGGGCTTCTCTTTTTACCTGGATTGCTTAAAAATTCAGCCACGAGGATGTGTATTAGAAAACCGTCTGTATTTTTGTAAACTATAAAAGGAATTTCAAAAAGATCTCCTGTACGCTTAGTCGTTAATGACTGACTTGCCGGGACATGAAGACTCTACGTGGAACCAATACTCGGTTCTCCCTAAACCCCGAGTCCGAGCACAGGTCGGCTCCCGTGCGACGGAAGACACCGCATCTCTCTTGTTCTGTGTGGCTGATCTCACGCCTCGTGATGGGGAGGTTCTCTCTCTGAGACACATGCAAGCTCGGGTCAAGATATTTTGGGGTTTTACCTAACAGCCAATCACAACATCACGTGTGTTCTGGAACCGAGGAGTTTCCCTGCTGATTTTTAATAATATTTCAAAAATGAGTTTTCTGAGTGTGAGAAACGTAGGGCACAACACGGAGGGAACGGAAGTCTGTGCGTCTGGCAGGGAGGGCACCTCGCCTCGCCCACGGTCAGGTGTGTGTCTCTCGTTCGCGGGTGGGACACACAGCGCAGGCTCGGGGCTCACGCTCCGTGTGCAGAGACAGCCTCTGAGATGGCCGGTGTCTGTGGGTTCTGCACACGTCCGTCCTGCGGCCTCCGCAGAGCATCACCGTCCAGCTGCCCCCACATGTGAGGCCCAGCCATGACTGCCATGTCCTTGCCAGCTTCTGAAATCGGCAGGTCCCGCAGGGTGGAAAGCCATCCTACCGTCGAACAAGCACGTGACATCGCAGAGTCCGCGGACGGCACCCGCGCAGGCCTCCGGGGGCTCCTCGCGCCGGGAGCGACGCTGCTGGGGAACCACGGGTGGTCACGCGGACAGCATCCTCAGACGCCGCGTCCTGGTGTCCAGGTCCCGGGGCTCCTTGCTCGTGCACCTCCACTCCCGGAACTCGTGGGCTTCGGTGTTAACTTTCACCCACGCCTGGTGGATCTCAGCAGCCGCCATTGCCTGGTTTTGGAAGATTTATCCAACCTTCCTCCGGATTCCTTGGATGCTGGCTTCCCTCCCACAACTCCTCCTGCGGGTCTCGGGGCCTCTGCCCGGCTGGAGAGCTGGTCTGGGGAGCACCAGCCATGCAGACCCCCGTGGGTTGCTCTCTTACTGACACTGTGAGTTTTCTAATTAGTGAACATATTTTTTATCAAAGAAGAACTCAAAAGCAATTAACATACAATATTCAGATTGCGGATGAACTCCATCTCTTCTCGATACGTGACCAATCCTGCACAAAACCACACTTCCCTGTCATGTCTTTTACTTCCTTACAATGAAAATCCTCAACTTCGTAAGTCTATCAAAAATTATATATCGTTATTTTTGGATCTTTTCATGCCTGACGTTGTATAAGAAACAGTCTCCAGATGCCCGCCTCATTTCACTATTGCGCTGCAGGTGTCGCACTACGTCGTGTGCTCGAAGCAAATGGCGCCGAGTGAAGGGACACTCCAGGGCTGTGTGCCCCTCTGTGTGCGGCTGGGCACGGGCTGTGTCACGCAGTCACGGGGGTCAGGAGCAGGGCACAGAGGGACCGGCCACAGCGACAGAGCGTCAGCTGAGAGGACGTGAGCGCCCCGGGGCGCGGGGGGTGCAGGTGCAGCTGGCGGGACGCGGAAGGACACGGACGGACCGAGGACCAGGGAGCAGGGAGGCCGGGTAAGGTCGGAGAAGCGAGAAATAATGAAAGAGAGATTCTTACTCAGGTAAGAGCCCCTTGTCTTTCATAGGAATTCTGAGTGTTCCGGGGAGTTGTTTTCTTTGCTTGTTTCGCTCTGTTGGTCCGGTATGCGTCATCATTCCTATGACCTTCCAGAAGCTTCCATCACGAGAGCCACTCACAGGCTCACAGAGGCCAAGTGCCCCATGCCCCCAGGGCTGGCTTGCATCCGCCTGCAGAGTGGCACACACACGCTTCTTTTCATGCCGTCACTGTGCTCCAGAACATTCTGTTGCTTCTAAGAAAACCTCTCTGAGGTCATCGACCTTCCCGCTGGCGTGTTGCCAATGCTGAGAGAGAAACACGTAGGAAGTCCCGAGGCTGATCCTGCCACGGCTGAGGCTCGGGCACATTTCTAGGGCCCCTGGCAACGACCAGTGGGCCTGCCTGAGCTCCGGGGCATCCTGCCCAAGGCCCGTGACGGCCGGTCTCCCTGTCTCTGTGGCCGCGGGGCCAGCCCCCAAGGAGAGATCGGTCACGTGAGGTTTGCGCTGAGAACCCCCGGCAGAATCGTGCTGACTGAAGTGGTGGACGAATGCGGGGTCCTGAGGCCTCACGGTCCCCAAATGCTCGGCAGCCAGCACTCGCGTCCTCGCTCCTGGGGCCCCTCCCTCGCTTCCCTGCCCGTCGGGGGTCTGCGGACCCCGAGCCACCTGAAGGCCCCCACGCGCTTCCTGCCCTTCTCAAGACCTGTGCTCCCCTGCTCTGCTCCTCGGGGGCCGGGCCCTCCCTGCTCCCCCGTCCCCCCGTGGGCACAGCACAGAGCAGCCTCCCTGGGCCACCAGGGCCAGAAGGCACGGGCACGCTGTCAGTCATGCCCGGGGCTGTGTGGGCGCCGAGGGTACCTCTGTGTCCCCAGCCCCAGGCGTGTCCGCGCACAGCACGTGCTCGGGAAACGCTTTCTGAACGAAGCGTGAATGCTGCCGCCGCGTTTGAGCCCTGAGCCCATGGCGCCGGGTGACCGAGGTCCCAGCGAACCCACCAGCCAGGTTCTAATGAAGCCGCACGGACAAAAGCCGTCCCTGGACCAGATGCGGCCCACGATCTGTGGCCTGCTGACCCCTGCTTTCAAGAACTTTAAGATTGCCATTAATTAAAAAAGCTGAGACAGCCACGCCAATTATTTATAGGACACCTGCCATGACCCCAAAGTGCTCAACCGTGGGTCCGGCCCCACCTTCTGGAGCTTTCCCTTTAGGGCATTAGAGAGGCTCGGGATGAAGCCGGTGTGATTCGTCGGTCTGGAGGATGGACGACCTGAAGACAGCAAGGTGGGGCCGTGGCCCAGGCACGACCTGGTCCCTTTTAGACGGGTCTGGGTTCACACTGAGCTCTTAGGAAGGCACAAAAATCCCTCACTCATCAAAGAACATTCCATAAAGCTGCCAGCAAGCCTCTTGGCTCCCAGGCTTCAGTGAGAGAAGGTTTTGCACAGACTCTCGGGTCACAGGGAAGCTGATCTCACCAGCTGTGACAGGCAGTGGTTCTCACACATTAACCTGTAAAGATCTTGGAATCTACCCACCCCCAAGTCTACGAGGGCCAGGCTCTGTTCCAGGGTGTAAGTCAATGTTAGAGCTAGACATGTCTATGTGAAGGAACACGGCAATGCTGGTTTCCCCAAGGGAACATTCTGGATGCTGTTTTTTGTTTGTTTGTTTGTTTGTTTGTTTTTGGTTTGCATTTGCCTTGAGAACAGTTTTTCTCAGGATAAATATATATTATTTAATATTCTCAAATCTGGTGTATATTTACTGTTAGGGATACATGAAAAGTGCTCCACATCACTGGGCATCAGGGAAATACAAATCAAAGCCTCAGTGAGATCCCACCTCACACCAGTCAGAATGACTAAAATTAACAAGTCAGGAAACAATAGATGTTGGTGAGGATGTGGAAAAAGGGGAACCTCCTACACTGTTGTGGGAATGCAAGCTGGTGCAACCACTCTGGAAAACAGCATGGAGGTTCCTCAAAAAATTGAAAATACAGCTACCTTATGACCCAACAATTGCACTACTGGGTATTTACCCTAAAGATACAAACGTAGTGATCCGAAGGGGCACGGGCACCCGAATGTTTATAGCAGCAATGTCCACAATAGCCAAGTTATGGAAAGAACCTAGATGTCCATCAACAGATGAATGGATAAAGAAGATGTGGTATATATATATACGATGGAATACTATGCAGCCATCAATGAAATGAAATCTTACCATTTGCGATGACATGGATGGAACTAGAGGGTATTAGGCTGAGTGAAATAAATCAATCGGAGAAAGACAACTATCACATGATCTCCCTGATATGAGGAAGTTGAGGAACAAAACAGAGACTCATAGGGAAAGGGAGGGGAAAATAAAACAAGACAAAAACAGGGAGGCAAACCCGAAGAAACTCTTAATCATAGGAAACAAACTGAGGGTTGTTGGAGGGAAGGGGTGAGGGGTAATTGGGGGATGGACAGAGCACTTGATGTCACCTGCAGCTGATGGACCCCGAGCTCTACCTCTGGAGCTACAATGCACTGTTAAGCAATTGCATTTAAACTAAAAAATAATATATTCATTACAATAAAAAATTACTGTTAGGTACTAACAAAATATATATCCTTTTCCTCCAACCAAAGTCTGTACTGTATTTTGTCACTGCGAAGATATAAAATAAAGCTTTTAGGAAAGGACTCACTAAAATAAAAGCTGCCTTTCGCCTTTCTATACCTGTCTGCTGCCAAAGCCCCTGGGAGATATTTTTAGAAACGTGGATTCGGCTTTCCTTTCGCCAGGAGCATTTCGGTTTGTTCTGCTTTAACAACAATAACATTAAAATTTATATGTGATATTACATTACTACGTTTTGGGGATGAACGTCTTTCCTCTTACTTCACGGGGAAAGGCTGGTCTGAGTTCAGGAGTCAGAGGATGACGCGACAATCCCCCCGGTTCTCTGCCTCGGCGACGGGGTTCTGTCTGCGCTGTGGCCCCTTGTCCGCAGGTGGAGAAGGGAAGGGCCGGGCGGGGGCAGGACCCGGCGCTGTCCGAGAGCTGACGGCCCTGCCGCCCCGTCAGCCCCACCGAGGGCACCGAGCGTCCGTGAAGAACAGGAGGACCACGTCTAGCTCTGGGCGGTTGCTGTCTTATGACAAGAGGTACTCTTGGATCAAGTCCTAAGCAAAAAACAAAAACCAAGAAAGTCTCTGGGGGCACAGCTGAGTAGCTCCTCAACGACGCACTCGATCCGACCGAGCAAACCGGGACATGCGTCCGGAACGGGCATTTCAAGGAGCCGGATGGCCAGCCAACGCCGTTGCCTCCACGCGGTGGGGGCTCTCCCGGGAAAGGAATCAACGGGAGGGATCTTCTCTCTCTCCTTCTCCTTCTTTATACAAACCTCTCGGCCCTGACCTCCACTTTGAAACCTGACCTTTCCTCCCCGACTCAGGTTTTTTCCCTGTGCTTATTGTAACTGCGGGCTGGTCAGCACACGGCGTCCGCTGCCGTGACCCTCGCCTGGGTACCGACCCGGCCTCGTCACCGGACTGAGCTCCTCGTCCCGCGTCCCCACCGCCCGCTGACGCCCGAGTGTTTCTGTTGTTCAGAGCCTGCTTCCTGGCTTGTTTCTCCCTCTCTCTGGACGTTCCCCTTTGATCGTTTGTTTCCTAAATTCCACAAGCGTCTGTTTCTCTGGCTTACTTCTCTCTGCATGATACCCTCTAGCCCCACTCATGTTCTTGCAAACGGCAAGATTTCACTCTTTCCGATGGCCGGGTAGTGTTCCGTAGTGGCCTACCCCACCCCTTCCTCATCCATTCGTCCGCTGGCGGACAGTCGGGCTGCTCCCACGTCTTGGCCCTTGAGGATGCCGGAGACATCGGGGTGCCTGCGTCCCTCTGAATTAGTGTTTGTGTCTTTCGGGTAGCTGCCCGTGGTGCGGTCGCTGGGTCACTCGGCGGCTCTACTGTTCCCTCACTTTCCTCCCCGGGCTCCGTTTCAAGAGGGGGCACTTCTGGTGGCACCTGGGACCTCGCCGACCCAGCACCTGGGGTCACGGTGCTCGAAGTGGGACCGTTATCCTGAAGGGAGAGACAGTGACTCTCTTGTGTCTCCATTTCAGGTTTGGGAGGACGTCTGAGACGACGCGTGTCCCACGGCCCACGCGAGACGCGCCTAGCGAGAAGCCGCGATCGCCAGCCGCGAGCACGAAGTCCTCCGCCGACGCGCTGCCCGAGCTGCCTGGCCAGAGCGAAGGCAGTGCGCTTCGGGGAGGCCTGAAGAAACCCGCTTCCTCGTCTCCACGCCCCAAAATGGACATTCTCCTTATCTTCCGTAGGGCCGAACAAGTACCCATGTGGCCTAATATTTTCTACGACGTTTCCTCGCTCCGCGTTTTGGAACCGAGGTATAATTAGGAAAACGAGGGAACTGTGCGGTTGGCACGTAGCTTCACCAAAAAGCAGGAACGGAGCTTAGAACCGGAAGCCTGAGAACTGAGCATAGAAGGACGTGCCGAGTCGCTCCTGACTCTGGGTGTGTCTCCACGCGCGCGGGGTTACCGAGCCAAGGGGAGAGTCGAGTACCTTCCCGCCACCTTCTGTATGAGTTATCAGCCGTAAGGCAATGTGCACAGTAGCTCAATAAACTGTTCTTCATGACTTTTCCCTTTTAAAATTTCAAATGAGGAAAAAAGGACAAAAACCCATTTTTTGTTTGAATTTTTAAAATTCAGTAGCGTCTATTTCAAAGCTAAGTCTACAAGGTAAAGGTCTCACCTTCTCAGGTGTGATGTTCTTTTTAAAGGGTCCCTTTGTCAGCCCGTTTGCATAAACGCTTCCAGATTTCTGTGAAAACTTCCACTCTAAAATGGGCCAACGTGCAGTGGACACAGCAGACAACACCGAGTCGTTTCCCTGGCATTCGGCGGGGACGTCTCCACCGCGGAGCATCCGCGATCTGTGTCTGAGTGTCGGCAGCAGATCAGCTCAGCCCCAGATCCAGCCCCGGACGAGACACAGAAAGTAGAACGGAAAAGCCCAGCCTCGTGTTTCACGCGAAGCCCCTGGCACGCCGAGGCCGTCACCTGCAGCCGGTACGTCCGTGTCCTTCTGAGACGCGGCGCAGGGCTGGACGTCCACACCCGACACGGACCCCGGGCACGACCCGCGCGGGCCACCCGCCACCTCCACACCCGCGTCCCGACCGCACACCCCCTCCGCCCCCTCCAGCCGTGGGCGCCCCTCGCTGCCTGGCACCCCCGACCCCTCCACAAATCTTTGCCGATGAAGGAATCCAGTGTGTTCGCCTCGAAGGTCCACGTTCTGCGCACGGAAGCCACCGGGGAGCCGGGCTTGGGTCTCCTCGCAGCTACGGACTGAGCGGGCCCCTGGGCGACGTGGTGTCATCGGACCACCCCACGCGCGGGGCTCGCTCATCCCGGGGCTGTAGCCCGTCGAGAGCCTCACAGGGTTTTCACTGGGCGTTTCCGTCCGGCTCAGCGGTGCCCTTCCTGCGAGCCGGTGCCTCCGGCCGCGACGCTCCGCCCGCCGAGCTGGGGCTTGACCACCCGCGCCTCTCAGACACGGAGAACTCGTGGCCTGCGGCACGCGCACGTCCGTCAGGACTCTCAGTCCAGCAGAACGAGCTCCTTGTCAGTGGCCTCACGCCGGCCAGCCGCACGGCTGCGTGTTCCCGCGCGGGTGCGTGACGTTGTGTGTGAACCGGGAGGCACATGGTTTGCGGGATGAGCATGGACAGAGCGCGGCCGGTCCTGGGCCGGATGCGTCCGGGCTCGCAGGGTTCACAGAGGGCCCTGCCCTGCCCAGCTGGGGCTCAGGATGGGGGCTCAGGGCCGCTCGTCTCCGTTCCTGGAAAACACAGCGGCCAGTTCTCTCAGGGGCCAGGCCTTGCTTGCTGTGAAGTCCGGGCGGGCGCGGCGTTCTGTCCCGTGTGCTCTCCGCAGCCCCCCAGGCCCGACGGGGCGTTCCGCGGCGGTGAGGGGCGCCCCGCCGGCACAGGTGTGCGGCCCCGGGGTTGTGATTATACCGGAAACTAAGGTGACGTTGTGAGTCAGCTGCGTCCCGACGAGAAGGAAAACTCGATAAATCCAGCATTCGCCTGTGAAACCATGAGAAAACAGGGTCTGGGTCCAGAGCTGACTAAATCGTTCGACTCCCAAAACCGTCCTGGCGAACGCACGGAGGGTGGGCTACGGGCCGTCCGCGCCGGTTCTCCTGCCCCGACCTCGCGTAGAGCAACACGCAGTGCTAACGAGCAGAACCGGCAGGAGCCGCCAGGTCCCGCCTGCTTGGAAGGGCGCAGCCTCCTCCCTGCGC
>RCUC01093011.1:0-55520 GCA_003697995.1 Taxidea taxus jeffersonii | reverse complement strand
TATTTCAGAAAAAAAAAAAATAGTTGTATTAACTGCCATTTACTAACTGCTTAATCTGAGCAAATTATTGAACTTCTTTGTCCCTAGATTTCTTCATTTGTATAGTATTTCTTCAATTAATCTAAAGTAGTAATAAGAAAAGTACTTACCTCATAGGCTCTTGATATGATCAAATCAGACAATACTCATTAGGCTTCTAATACAGTGTCTTGCACAGTAAGCTCTCTTGGTAAAGGTTCTCATTATACCATTCTGGAGATTTTCTTTCCTTTCCTTTTTTATTTTTTCCTATTTTCCTTAAGTTTTCTTCTTCCTGGTTTCTATTAATAAAACATTTAAGAATGTTCAGTATGCTGCAGATATTTTTATGAGACCCTAAGATGAAGAAAACAATACATAAATACTTGCTCATTGTTACAAAAGTTGCATTAGAAAGGATTATACCCATTTGACTTCATTTTTAGTCCCTGCTTCATTTATCAATTTCTTGCTTTCCCCAGAAAGGTGACAGGGTTTTCACTACTAGCACCATCTCAGGGGGCTATGCCGAGTATGCTCTCGCAGCTGATCACACCGTTTACATGCTGCCAGAAAAACTGGACTTGAAGCAAGGAGCTGCCATCGGTATTCCCTATTTTACTGCTTATCGAGCCCTGCTCCACAGGTAATGACACACACAGTCGGTCATACAGCCAGTATTGCCTGCCTTCCTACCACGCGTCCATGTCTCTCATATTTGGTTACTATTTACCATTAAGCATTTATGGAGTGGAAACTGTGCTAATTTGGGAGATTATTCTAATCACTGGGGATACAAAGAAGAACAAAACGCTGTCATTGTCTTTAAGATGCTGACAGTCTAGTTAGAGAGACAGACATGAGAGTAATAATAATGATGTATAATGTGGAAAGTACAGTGGTGTAGATGTGCATAGGGATTTATGGGATCATAAGGGATGTAACAGTGGTGATGAGATAGGGTTTCCTGCCAAGATGTGAGGCTTGGATTATTTTAAAGTCATGGTTCAAAAATCTTGTTATCCAGCCCTAGAAACTAATTGCTGCAATTTAAAAATACCATGTAGGGCCCTTCCCTAGACCCACTGGTCAGTTTCCACGGCTGGGATCTGAGAATTTATATGTATATATTTTTAAAGATTTGATTTTTAAGTAATCTCTATACCCAACGTGGGGTGTGAACTCACAGCCCTAAGATCAAGAGTCACATGCTCCACCAACTGAGCCAGCCAGGCACCCTTCTGAAAATCTGTACTTTAATCAGGGAGTTTTCTTGGGGAAGAATACCTGGTGGTGGTGAGGGGAGGGGAGGCTGAGGAAATTCTGGACAATGGGAAAAGCTTGGTGTCGGGAGGGAATATCATGATATTTAAGGAGAGCTATAGCAATTTGATTTTGTTGGATATAATATTTCAAGGCAAAGAGTGGTGTTGCATTAGGTTAGAATATAGTAATCTTTTAATAAATATTAGCTGTCACAAGAAATAGGTAGGTTTCAGATTGTAAAAAGCAAGATGATAGAGCTTACACACTGTTCTATAAGGGATTGGGGTCATGAAATGTTTTATTCAGGAGAATGATACTGTTATATGAGTATTTTATTAAGATTACCTATCAGTTATGTGAAGGATATATTCAATGACAGGAGTGGAGAAAGAGATGGGAAGGTCCTATACGAGTGTCCCTTAGGCACAATACTTAAGGACCAGAGCAAGGGCCATGGTAGAAAAAGTGTAAGGGAAAGGGCAGCTATTAGAGGGTAAAATCAGGTGTGTCTGGTGATGTTTGCTGTGGAGAATGAGAGAGAAGATGAACTTATGGATACTTCTAGCTCTTTAGGTTGGATAATGTTGAACTATGACAAAGAAAAGAAGGAAAAAGTTTCAAAGGGAAGCTTGGTCCAGTTTTGGAGTTGAAACCAAAATAGGTATTGTGATGGATCAGAAACCTGTTGGGTGAAATTATCTGAAGCCTAGAGACTAAAGATGTCAACATGGCGCTGTCAGCCTGTGGGTGGGAGTTGACAAGATGAAAGTGACTGAAATCCTTCAGGGAGTGAAGAACGGTGGAGTGAGAGTAGAAAGTTAGAGAACAGCAGCATGTAGGAGTATAGTCGGAGGGAGGGGAAAGAGTCCTAAGACACCAAAGGGAGCGTTTGCCAAGGCCAAGGGTGTCTAGAGGTCATGGTGTCTATTAAACACCTGTTAAGTTCATGTTCTTTGAAGACAGGAAGACTTGGGTTACAGTACTGTCTTCTACTAGCAGCCATATGACTGTGGTCCAGTTACTTTCCTGTCTCAGCTGTAGTTTACTGGTTTGAAAAACGTGAATACTAATAGCACCTCCTTCCTAGGGGTGTGATGAGAATTCAGTGAGGTGATCCTGGTGCAGAGTAAATATTCCTTCAGTGTTGATAGTGTTAGGGGCAGCAGTTGATGTTGCTACCAAGAAGGGAAGCTAGCTGTCAAATGCAACAGTGAGGTGTGTTTGGAAAAAAGAGCAGTTGGGCTTAGCAATTTGGAGGTGGTTGGTGACTTGAGTCAGGTCACTTACAGTAGAGCGGTGAGACAGAAGCTTAAGGGGGCTGAGGAACGAGGTGGAATTGGGTTCCTCGAATGGAGGTAGTTAGGGAGAAGGATGTAGAAGAGTACTTGGGAATTTGTGGGGACAAAAGAGTAGACGGGAGTTGAATATGTCTGTAGCTGAGGAGAGATCTAGTGGAGGGAGCAATGGAAGGTTTGGAAGAGAGGATGGAGTGGCAGATGGTGGGATGGAAAGACGTAGAGCACATGTGGAGAAATTGGCTTCAGACATCAAAAGGACAGCTCTTCTGCTAAACCTAGAAGAGGTAAAGATGTTATAACTATGGAAAAGTTTGTGGGTAGAAAGAGGTGGAGTGTTGAAGGAACTCATGAGATTGCCTCGCTTTTTATCGTGAAATAGGAAGCAAAGTGATCTTTTGACAATCAGGATGGCAGTGGCACCAAAATGCATGATCACATGATTTTGTTATTATTATTTTTTAATATAGTACATCACCATTTGGATAGATTATCAAGGAAGTTAGATTTTAACATTAATCCAGGGCTGGAGTATCAGTGGCATAATGCAGTAGTGTGAAGAAGGTGAGAACACAGGAAATGGAGAGGAGTTGGGTTAACCTACCATGGGGTCCTGGTTGACTAGTGCAGGAAACAGGACCAGGAGAACTAATGGGCAGAAACTGAGCAATCTGGAGACAGCAGTCTCTGGGAAGTTGAAGAAAAGATGTTGAGAGAATATGGGCTTACAGAATTGGGAGATTACTGTCGTAGCACTGGTTATTAGAGTCTGATATATTTCTTCAGTAGAGTGGTTGAGGGTGGTTACCAGGTTCCACCTTGGGAGAGAATTCAGGGGAGAATTCAGGAATTGTGATTCAAGGTTTTCTTCCAAAGAGAATTAAAATCTGTTAGATTAGGGCTGACTTTGGGGTGGAAGAGAAAGCCTATGTACCAGGTACTAATCTTCAGTGACTGGTAGGAACAGCAGCATGGAAGGCCAGCCAAGGCTCCTGCCCCTGCCGTGAGCCCCTGGGGGAGATGACTGTATTTGTCAGGATTCTCCAGAGGAACAGAACAACAGAACGTGTGCATACATATTACATACATATATACACAGAGAGAGATTGATTTGTGGAGGCTTGGTGAGTTTCAAGTCTGATAGGGTAAATTGGCAGGCTGGAGACCCAGGAAAGAGCTGCAGTTCAAGTTCAAAGGCAGTTTACCAGCAGAAACCCTTCTTGCTGCAGAAGTCAGTTTTTGTTACCTTAAGGCCTTCCAACTGATTAGATGAGGCCCTACAGAGACATTCAGAATCATGGTTAACCAAATTCTGGCCCCAAGCCCAGCCAAGTTGACACATAAAATTAACCATCACAGTAACTCTGTGCAAGGGTAGAAGGATCCTAGCAGTGGGATCTGGGAGAGGGTTAGCTTGCTTTCTCACCACCCACCCCAGGTCCAGTGGTTTAGGAGGATGTACTCTTAGTGTTTGAGGGGTTGTTTGTAAGATTCTTAAAGGAGCCATTATTGGGAAAAATATTTCATATCCCATAGTATGGTATTGGTAATCCTACTCCCTTACACTTCTATTTTACTTTTTAAAGTGTCAAAGTGTTTTGGTACTAGGTATCTTAGTTTATCATTTCAGACTCTCCATTTAACTCACTGTCCTCAGTCCCCTTATCTCTAAACAAGAGAATTGGAAGAAGTTTCATTTACTGCTCATAGTTGCCATTTGTCAGTTGTTGGTACGCAGCCTTGAGCACAACTCGGGGTCATTGTGTTCTTAGTCCCAGACTGAACAGAAGGTCTATCCAATGTGGCCACCCCCTATTTTTCTAGGAAGTAAGAGATCCTCCCAGAGAATCAGATCTGGATCACAGAACAGCTGCTGGATTGGGACGTTAGTACTTGTCCATCCGGAGTAATAAAGCATCCCCTATCTTGCTGCATGGGCCTTATTTTCAGTGTAATGGAAAAGTAGTCGGATGAACCAGAAGTAGAAAATGTATGTTATTTCACTGAAGGATCTAGACAAATTTTGGTGTGACATGGAAACCTTTGTGACAGGATTGATCATATTTCTTACTCTCGTACCACTGCAGATTCAGCATTGCTCTCTGAAACCTGGGCTTAGAGGCTGTGCAACCTGATGTTCAAAGGCATGGAGAAGAAAAAATGGTTTCTTAAATCATCTAACTTCTGTGTTTCCTTGGGCATTACCCTGGGTCACAATATCAAGACTGTGCTTATCATAATCCTCTTTTGAGACACTTTCTGTGGGAATGAATGAGACTCCAGGTCCTCTAGGTTTAGCTCTTTCACTTCACGTACCTCCAAAGACTGTAGCCTCCCAGAGGGAAGGTAGTACACGATGTGCTACCAGCATCCAGCACTGTGCCTAGAACATAATAGGTTCCCATTAAATGTTTGTGGAATGAATAAATGAATTTCATGTTTTCCTTTGTCTATGACTGAAGAACCCTCATTTGATACTGTCAAGATTGGAGAATATTTTGGGCTGTAGAGCAGAATGAGTTTCTGGTTTGGGGAAGTGCTAGCTGAACTGAGGGTAGAATCTCCTTAAGAATGACAAACACCTGAGCTTCATTATCTTCGAAGTGAGGTGATGAACCCTTGTCTTGTTTTGCAGTGCCCGTGTGAAAGCTGGAGAAAGTGTTCTGGTTCATGGGGCAAGTGGAGGAGTAAGTATTTATTTTTAAGTTTATGTTTAAAGGAGCTTACGTGTGTAGGTTTCACATTATATTTCTTTTCAGTCATTTTTTAAAGCCGAGTTAATAAATGTAGTCAGTATTTGTAGTCAATAAAGAGATTCTTCTCTGTAGTAAAGCTTCTTTAAATGCTGTCTTCTGAAGGTGATTCCTAGTCATTAGTTTATCATTTCTTGGTTAATACATTCAGCAGATCACCCTATTAAAAATGTCTGTGTTAGGTTTTCCACCAGTGTCGGGTGCAGACCAAAATAAACTGGCTTTGTTTTTGCCTTCAAGTAGCATATGTTATAGGAATATTTATTTAGAATTTTAAATAGTTGTTTAAAGTTAATCTTAATTCCATATTCCCTTAGATAAGGAAACTAATGCTCATTAAAGCTTTACGTATGTTGCCCCAGACAGCACGGCAAAGCCACACGGTGAATTCTCAGACTCTTCTATCTCCCTTCCACTGTTCACCTGCTGTGCTTTGATGACATTCATGGAATGCATGGTGTGCAGCTGTGTCCTTAACACCACAACCCATGGCTTAAAATGCTAATGTGGATGGGGAGGGGACTGAGAACTTTAAAATAAGCCCTTCAGTGAAATAACCCAACACAGGGCTGTCAGAAGCTTCTTCAAGAAACCGGCTGTCAGTCTGCCTCTGAGGAGCTTAGAGGAAAAGTTAGAGCTCTGAGGTTGGAATTTAACAAGAAATCCACATGACCTCTATCCTGCATGTAGAGGCTTTAGAAATTTTGGAGATGAGATTTCACGTTTTTTTAAAAATACAGGGTCTGGGGCTAGATGGCTCACCTTGAGGAAGCTGGTTAACCCTCTCAGAGCATCGTGTATTCCTCAGAGTAGTTGAAAGGAGTAGCCTGTTTAATGACCCATTGTTCCGGGAATAATGAATGGCATCCTGAAAATGTGAAATTACCTCTAAAGGTGGCCAGGTAGTACAGAGCATTCAACCCATTGTGTTTCTGTTACTTTAAATAGATGAAGCACAAGGTTCCACACTTACCCTCCTGTCTACCTCAGATAGATCTGTTCTGAAGGATTTCACAGATCAGAGTATTTACTAAAAAGACTAGGATTGTCTTTTGGGGACTTGAGAAAATATGACAGATATACCTTGTCAAAAATTCCCATTGCTTAGCTTCACCGAAGAGGCTATTTTTGGGTTAAATTAAGTTTAACCCAAAATAACTAAAGGATCTGTCATACTTGCATTTATTTAAATTGCTTTGGCTTTCAGAGAGGTAACCTGGTGCTCTATATAAAAGGGAGAGGTTTCATAGGAAGAGGAGAGAAGAATTTAAAGAAAATCTTTTTATTCCCTTTACCCTCATGTAAAAAGCCCAGTCACTTCACCATGATTTAAAAAAAAAATTTTTTTTTTTTAAGGCAAAATCCACACTGTTCTCTGAGCTGGCTGAGTTTGTTAAATCCTTGGCTAGCAGGGATAGGCCGGTGGCATGGTGTGAGAAGCGCTTCTGATCCTCCCTGCCCTACCAGAGGGAAATAGTACTAGGTTTTGTCTTGCTTCTGTTTGTACTTTCTGTCCTCATTTAATTCAAATTCTTCTGGGATTATGTTGTGTATTTAAAATGGTGTGGAATTGATGAACACAGCTGTTACCCAGATACGTTGGTAGGGAGTGCCCTATTTTAGTGTCAGCAAAGTAAATAGAAGAAAAATAGTTGACACAGAATAGTACATAATCTGTTGAAGTACTGTTGCTGGTATAATTGTTGACAAGAAGAGCATAAACAGTGCCTTCAGAACAGCTCTTAAATGCCTCTCTAGAGTAGAGCAAAAGGAGATATATTTACATTAAATCTTTAGTTCAGATATAGTTTTATTAGAGGCCTGTGGTGGTTTTTTTTTTTAATTTAAAGTAGCAAAAATCAATAGTGCTAGCTCCATACTATATTGTATTTCATGGAATTGAATGTCTCTCTGACTCATGAGACTGTGAGTCCCAGGCGTTTGTTTGTTTGTTTTGGTTAAATCAAACAGATCCCTGACAAAACCCAACTGAGTTCAGACTCGTCACTCCCATATGCCATACAATCTTTACAGTCTATTTCAGGCCTGGGAGTGTGTGATTCTGTTACAGTTTTAATCAGTTTCTGTCACCATTTTTCATCTTAATTCTTTTCTGTCATGTCCCATCCGTAATGGTTTTACCTTCCTCTGAATCACTGGTTATCACTGAGGGGTGGTTTGGCATCATCCCATCTCCCCCTTGAACATTTGGGGCAGCGTCTGGGGACATTTTTGGTTGTCACTGGGTGGAGGGGCTGTGGTGTCTAGTGGATAGAAACCAGACATGCTGCTAAACATCCTTCAAAGCATAGGCTAGCCCCTGCAGCACAGAATTGTCCAGCCCCAAATGTCAGTAGTACTAAGTTTGAGAAGCCCTGCTGTAAATGTATGTGGCACTTATCTGTACCATTCATGTGGCTTGTAAGCAAACATAGGTTTTCTAGTCCTGCAATTAAAAAAAAAAACCTGCTTTTGTCTATATTCCTTATATGCTTTTATTTCTCCTTTATCCTAAACACATTTATATAGTGATCTAGTGATTTCATGCAGTCCATGGCTTTAAATACCATCTATAAGTGATGAATCTCAAATTTAAATTTCCAACTCTGGATGCTCCCAAGTCCACTTGCACATTCAGCTAATTATTGCATATCCTCAGTTAAGTGAGCAAATACAGCTCAGCATTTTCAAGGGAAAGCATGTTCCTCTGCCCACATCTTGCACTGTCTCCCATGTGCTCTAACCTCAAGCCACGTTGACCCTCTTTTTGTCCTTTGAATGCCCCAAGCTCATTCCCATGTCACCAGGTGAGCCAGGACCATTCTGCCTACAACACTCTCCACCAGGCTTTCCAGATCTTCACGGCTTGTCCCTCACTTGACTTAGGTCTCATCTCTTCAGAGTCGCCTTTCTTGGTGACCTCACTAGTCCCTCTGCCTATCTCCAATAGGCTAGGTTTTTTTTCATAGCACTTTTTCTTAGCTGCATTTATTCTATTCATTTATTTGTGTTTATTATTTTCCCAGAATATAAGTTTCTTGCATGAAGTAGCATGTCTAGCATATAGTAAACAATAAATGGTCATCATATGGATGAATGAATTTGTTCATATACCTTTCTCTTCTACTTAAATGATGTCACATTTGTCATTTAGCATTTTATATGTACTGTTAAAGTATGAAGTCAGTGAGCAAGTTTTGAATGTCTTTAAACCCCTTACCTTTTGCACAAAGTAGGTGCTGAGTAAGCATTTTGATACAGTGGTTAAAAACTCAAGCTCTACAGACTGAATTGGTCCAGCTCTGTGATTTGGCCATGTTCTCATCTTTGTGACCTGGTCAGGTTACTTATATTTTATAAGCTTCAGTTTTCTCATCTGTGGAATATAGATGATAATAATATCTACCTCCTAGGCTTATTGTGAGGATAAAATAAAGCAATGCATAGATAAAATAAAGCAATGGATAAGGATAAAATAAAGCATTGTGTGGTACCTGACAAATTATAAATGTTCAATAAAAGCTAGTTATTGCTGTTCTTCTTTCTTCATACCTTGTCATAGACTCGGAATTCTTTAAGGATAGGGTAGGACCTAGAAGAACCTTAAGTTTATTACATATATTTAATAAATATTTGTAAGGATGCCAAGAATCTAAAACTAGGTTTTTATATTTTGTTTTTCAGGTTGGACTAGCAGCATGCCAAATTGCCAGAGCTTATGGCTTAAAGGTTTTGGGCACAGCTGGTACTGAGGAAGGACAAAATGTTGTTTTGCAAAATGGAGCCCATGAAGTGTTCAATCACAGAGAACTTAATTATATTGATAAAATTAAGGTAAAATTATTCTACAGTTATATAAAAGTAGATTTTATTTCTTGGGAGACTTACTTTTTTTGTGAGCTCTTTTCTTAACAATCATTCTTAAAGTTGTTTGCTGTTTTTTTAATGCCTATGTGTGTTTCACAGTTTTAGTAAATTAAAAAGCAGAGATGTCTAATTTTCAAACCTTTACTCTCATCTGTCTTGTTTCTGTTTATCAAATAAAACCTAGCCTTTCCAGAATCTTATAGCTATCAAAATTAGTACTCTTTAATATAGTCACATTTTAAGTAGAGTCACAGCTTTATATTTAGAGCCCTGAGGTGTTCTTTTCTTTTTTAAGATTTATTTATTTTGTTTTGTTTTAATCATTTAAATTCAATTACCATATAGTATATTATTGGTTTCAGAGGTACAAGTCTGTGATTCATCAGTCTTACATAACACCCAGTGGGGACACCTGGGTGGCTCAGTTGGTTAAGCGGCTGCCTTTGGCTCAGGTCATGATCCCAGTGTCCTGGGATCGAGTCCCACATTGGGCTCCTTGCTCGGCAGGGAGCCTGCTTCTCCCTCTGCCTCTGCCTACCATTCTGTCTGCCTGAGCTCTCTCTCTCTAATAAACAAATAAATAAATAAAAATCATAAAAATATATATATAAATAAATAAATATAACACCCAGTGCTCAGTACACACGTGCCCTCCTTAATGTCTGTCATCCAGTTACCCATCCTCCACCCCTAACCCTCCAGCAACCCTCAGTCTGTTTCCTATCATTAGGAGCCTCTTCTGGTTTGTTTCTCTCTCTGGTTTCATCTTGTTTCATTTTTTTCCTTTCTTCCGCTATGATCCTGTGTTTTGTTTCTTAAACCCTACATATGAGTGAGATCATATGATCATTGCTTTTCTCTGACTTATTTCGCTGAGCATAATATCCTCTAGCTCCATCCACATTGCTGCAAAAAGCAAGATAGCATTTTTGATGGCTGAGTAATATTCCATTGTAGATATATACCACCTCTTCTTTATCCACTCATCTGTCAAGGATTTATTTATTTATTTTAGAGATAGAGAGAGTGAGTGTGGCAGAGGGAGGCAGAGGGGAGGAGCAGAAGGAGAGGGACAGAGATACTCAAGCAGATTCCATGCTGAGCGTGGAGCTGGGGATGCAGCTCTATCTCATAACCCTGAGATCATGACCTGAGCTGAAACCCAGGAGTCAGACTGCACCACCCAGGCGCTCCTCCCTGCTTTTTTTTGATATTTGTAGATATTGTGAAATGATCAGCACAATAAGTTCATCAACATCCAACACCATACATAGTTACAAAATTTTTTTTTCTTCTAAGAACTTTTAAGATCTACTCTTTGCAACTTTTAGATATGTGATACAGTCTTATTAACTATGGTCACCATGCTATACTTTACATCCCCATGACTTTTTTTTTTTAACTGGAAATTTGTACCTTTTGACTGTATTCACCCATTTCACCCACTTACAATCCCCTGCCTCTGGCAACAACGAGATTTTCCTAACCTAATTTCTGTTGGTATAATTTTTCAATGGAAGGTGAGGTACCTAGAGATTACAAACTGGCTCTGTGTAGCTTAGGGAAAAAAGTTGATTTGTTAATTGGATGCCAGAGAGGAATGAATAATCATTCTCTCATCCAGAGCAGGGAGGTAGGCTTTAGTGAGTCATTGCATATAGTCCATTGTTAGAGCAGAACTCAAGCAGAGTCTGAAGTTCTCTGTTTGCACTGTAGTGGCAATTTACTAAACACTGATTACTTTGCTAAACCTCAAATTACTTGCTTATGTTGAGACTTAAAATTTTCCAGGTACTGATTACTGTGTAACCTCAGCCATTACAAATGGAGGAAAATATGAGGGAGACTGTATTTATTAGCACTAAATCATCTTGCCAAAAAACTGAGTAAAGTTACTCCTTTGTGTATGTCTAGGAAACCTAGAATTAATTGAATATTCACTCCTGATACCATCTTCCAAGAGTATTTACAAAGATGAAAAATGGCCAGTTATTTTAAGAATATGTTTTTGTTTTGCAGAAATATAACTTTAAGACCCTGAAGTCTTATGGCTTCTTTCTCTTCTACTAGGTCCTTCTGCTTAAGTCTCTCTCATTCTCCAGATCACTCCCTTACCCTTTTACCACATCCTTCACCCCCTCTACCACCAACACTTCTTGAAAAAACAGTGAGTACTTTTTTTACTTCCTCACTTCCCATCACCTTCCACTGCATTTTGCTTGTCAGAAGTCACTGGTGAGCTCCTAATTACTCATCTGCTGCTTTTGGCCTGGCCTCCTCCTGTGTGATTTTTTTGGCAGCAGCTGACCCTGACCACATCTCTTGGGAGCTGGTTCTCTTCTTATTTCCCTGACATCATTTTCAGTCCCCTTCCTCCTCATATTACTTAAATGTTGCTTTTCCTTAGGTTTTCCCCTTGGTTTCATATCTTCCATGGTTCGAGACCTTCCTCCTGATCAGTCTCATCTATACCCATGGCTTCTCTTTGTGCCCACATCCTGCTGATTTTCAGCACTGTCTCTGGCCTGTGTTTCCTTCCTTCATGCCATCAGCCTGCTGGATATGGCCACTCGTCTCCTCATCTGAGACAGACCCATGTTTCATTTTTTGTGTGTCTTTTAATCACATTCTCCTTCCTGCCCATCAGTTCGGTCACCTCCGTCTGTCAGTTTCCACTCTGACGTGCCTTTCAAATATGTCTCCCTCTTCGTTCTCATCTCTGCTGTGACTTAGTTTAGTCCTCCTCTTTTCCAGCTTTGTCTGTTATTTATAACCGACCTAGTAGCCCCTTCTGTCTTCACAGTTTCCTGAATTATTTGGTTTGCCTTTAAAAAAAAAAATCTCCAGAAATAACTAAAATGGAAGCTCCATGAGGGTAGAAATTTTTGTCTTCTTGTTCCCTGCTGCACCTTCAGTGTCTAAAGCAGTGTCTGGCACAAAAATTAATTAACACCTGCCCCCCAAAAGTCTACACACCCTTTAACATGGCATTTGATGCATGCTCCCAGCCCATAGCAGTTGACAGTCATCTCTCGACCTCTTCCTCTCCCCCTACCCGCCTTCCGAAACACATGCCCCAGCTCTGCCAGGATACTTTCTAATCCTGACTTGGACTCTTAGACCATAGCTCTTCTCTTCTCTCTTTATTCTGCCTCATGTGTAGCATCTGCTGGCTCCTCTTCCTTCCTTTTTGCTTAAGGAACTCCTGTTCATTCCTCAGGGCCCAGAACCTCATCTCTGTGGAACTTCCTTTGATCGTTACAGGTGATCAGACTTATAGCTTTGTTTTTCTCTATAATCTATAGTTTATTTCCACTGTCGCAGCACTTAGCCCATCCCATCACAGCCTTGACTGCAGTATGTTTTCATCTTTCTCCCTAGCTTTGTTTTGAGTTCTCTGTGTCCATCTTTGAATTCCCAGTACTTAACAGTGCCTGGCACTGGTTTTTTTTTTGTTTTTTTTTTTTTTTGGTTAAGTAAAATGAGTATAAGGTATATATGTATGACTTATTTAAGAGAAGAGCCAGTTTTGGATGTTGCAAACCAACATCTCTGAAAACCCAAAAGAAAAGAAGTAGTATGGCAGGCTGATTATAAGTCACTTGGGAAAAACTAAATGCACACGAAAAAAATTCTGCAATACCAGATAGCCAATGATTTCCTTCTTTCATCTTTTGTTTTTTAACAAAAGTAGAAGCCTTTTTGGAATTTGGGATTTGTTGTTTGCTTCTCTGTGAAAATACATTTTGATGGGCGTCTGGGTGGCTCAGTGGGTTAAGCCTCTACCCTCGGCTCAGGTCATGATCTCAGGATCCTGGGATCGAGTTGGCATTGGGGCTCTCTGCTCGGCAGGGGGCCTGCTTCCCTCTCTTTCTCTCTCTGCCTGCCTCTCTGCCTACTTGTGATCTCTCTCTCTCTGTCAAATAAATAAATAAAAACCTTTAAAAAAACGTTTTGTTTTGAAAACACAAAGTTTTCAACTGAGGAAGAGTATTTTATAGTCAAGTTGAGTCAAAGCACTTGAAATTTATTTAGTATAAATCTTTATCACTTTAGATGTTGTGACTGGTCCCTTGGAATTACATCAATACTATATAATTAGATCATTTAAAAATTAGTGTTATTAGTCTTAAAAATACAGCATTTTATGTCTTTTGATACATTTCTGTAATATATGGGACTGTGATAACTTTTACAGTTTTTTTTTACTTGTTCTCTTATCTTACTCTGCATTCCTTTTTATTACATAGAAATCTGTTGGTGAAAAAGGAATTGATGTGATCATTGAAATGTTAGCTAATATAAATCTTAGTAATGATTTGAATCTTCTGTCATATGGAGGACGAGTAATAGTAAGTATTTTGGTTCTTTTACCACTTTGAGGCTTTACCATAATTTAGTACTATTTTTCAGTGATCTTTAACCATAGACAAGTTGTTTTTCTTACTAGGTTGTTGGCAGCAGAGGTCCTATTGAAATAAACCCACGGGACACCATGGCAAAGGAATCTAGTATAATTGGAGTTGCTCTGTATTCATCAACTAAGGTAGGAAGAGAAGTGACTCTGATTTTGGTAACTTAAACATTGATACAACTTGCCTACTCAAGCAGACTGACAGTTCCAGTAGATGTTGAACTTCGTTATCTGACTGGATGGGTATGGGGATGGGGGATGTAATTTATTTTCCAAGGCAAGACACTTTTGAGAGAGAAAGGAGATGCTATTAGTAATTACTTCAGGACAGACAACAGGGTTTTTGTAAACTGACACTGCCTCAGGCAAATTGTACTTACAGTTACTCTGTAGAAAACTTTTTCTGTAGTTCTGGACAAACGACAAAAGCCATATATTTGTAGGGAACTGTTTATGTTCTGACTCTTAGAATCTGAAAATTTTTAATCTTTCTGAAAATTAAGTCATGTGTTCTTTTACAAAAAGACCTTTTTCTTTTATGTAGGAGGAGTTTAGGCAATTTGCAGCAGCCCTTCAAGCCGGAATGGAAATTGGTTGGTTGAGACCTGTGATAGGTTCTCAGTATTCGCTGGAGAAGGTGGCCCAGGCTCACAAAAATATCATCCATAACAGTGGAACCAGTGGGAAAATGATTCTTCTCTTAGAATGACTAATTCTTTCATGTCTTCCTAATGTAGTTAGAGGGTTCCTGGCGCAGTTTTACTCACACTACCTTTGCTGTAATCAGCATTTGTTGGATTCAGTGAGTTTCTCATGTTAAAAAACAAGATTTATCTTTAGAGATGTGGTCGTTGGAGTACAATTTATTTTACAGCTCACAGTATTCTTTACGCTTCCCACCGACCTTGAATCAAGAAGTCATCATAGTAGGAAGTAGATTGTCAGTAGTCATTTGGCATTGGGTACGTTACAGAAATGCCTGGTACTTGGTCATTAATTCCAGACCTTTGACTAAAGCAAGCTAATTCAAAATGAGGCTGTGTGTTTTCCAAGCCTACTTGTCCTTATGAAGGTTCTTTAGTATCTGATTAGCTCAGAACTGTATCAGACTCGGAAGATTCTCTGGACTAAATAAGACCCCTTTTCTAAAGTTCTCTCATCTGGATCTGCAAGTCTCTTGCAAGGACAAGATAATGTCTAGAAAAATTTGTTTTTTAACAAATAGTTTTCTAGTATTTCCCCAAATATTAGTACATCCACTGTGTTGGTGGTTGATTGCTCATTATCCATATATTCTGGGAAGAGGGCAGCCTTACTTTTAGTGTAGTAAGATAGGTAGGTACATAGTCTCCTGACAGATACTTCTTGATTGATTTGATTTTCAAAGTAGATTTAGAATTATCTGTGTAATGGGAGTCATATGTTTTTATTTAAATTACTAAACAAGTTTGACATATGAAGAGTGATCTGCTTTTGTCTTCATTACATGGTGACCTGCAGTAAATTCTGTAGAAAAATAAAACCTGTGTTTATCTGTTTTGTCTTGATATAGTACTTGCCTTCCATCTCTTTTACATAATTCCTAATGGTTAATTCCTAACAGCGTTCTGTGCTGGAAGTCCTTACCAAAACTAAAAAAGGGATGATTTCTTGGAAATTTTGTTATCAATATCATGTGCCAGGAAATGAAGTTTGATTGTTATTTTTGTTCTTACTTTTCTCCATATGAGCATAGCCTCCTATATGCGTACAAACACACACGCACATACACACAGGTATGTATAAAGAGATTCATGGAATTCTCTCATAGTTATGGGGGCTGATAAGCCTAAATCTATAGGGTGGGCTAGCAGGGTTTCTATGTTGCAGTATTCTTTCTCTGGGAAACCTCAGTTTTCATTCTGAAAGCTTTAAACCCATTGAGTGAAGCCCACCTGCATTATTGAGGATAATCTACCTAAAATCACCCAGTGACTCTTTGTAAACACCTAAATGAAACATGGCAATATTATGTTGATACATAAAACCAATCATCACAAGAAGGTGACATAGAGCACAGATGAGGGGCACTTAGTGTAGGTTGGGATTTCTAATTATATGTTTAATATTTTTGATGTATTTGTTAGCTGCCTCCATACAGAGTAGCTTTGGCCATGGAAGTACAAAATAACATGCAAGCTTCTGAAGAGAGAAAAAAGTGGGGGGCAGGTGGTAACATTTTATAATGTCCTTAGCTTAGCTTTCCTGAGGCAAGGGGCTATGTGTGCCAAGGGGCTTCCATAATTCACAGTGTAAAGAGCATTTTTTCTGTGCAGGATAACACTGCAAAATCACCAACCTGTCGGGTCGCTTTGACCTGGCTCTGCCTGCCTCCTTATCTACATCTTGCAGACGAGAAAACACATCAGCTCAAACCTTCATTATTTTTCCAACACTGCTATGTTTTAGTGTAGTGATTTTTTAAAAAAATACATCATTTGAAAATTGTCATAGGATGATTTTACTAATAGAAATTTCATATTTTCATAGGAAAATATGAGCTATTTAGGAATAGCTCATATTTGGGGAACTTCCTACATCCAAGCAAAGAGCCCAGAAATGTTAGGAATTCCAAAAAAAGATCTGGATTCACTGTGGTCTAGAGTCAAGCTGCCAGGTATTGGTGGGACAGCCCATGTATGCTCTTTAAATAAGAGTGAGTCTAAATCTCAAACCCACTGTGGGATACAAATGCTTGTCAAACATGTTAAACTGCCAGAGGCTGGCAGTCCCTGGTTATCCTTTCCCAGCTTCATGCAAAAATACCCACAAAGATTGTGACAGTACTACAAGCTAAAGAGGAAATCCTGTGCCAAAATCCAGTGGGGATTTATATTAACTCTGGTGCCCATCATTTGATTCATTGATCAGATTAGCTGGAAAGAGGTTAAGAAGAAGCCCCAACTCAGTCACTAACTCAGGGCACAGAAGCTACACCATCTAGAAAATCAAGTCCCTGTTGCTAGCTGAGGTAGCCTGAATTGAGATCTGTGCCCACCCCTGCAGTATTCCTCAGCCCCTTTATTTCACCTGCATGATGGAAACTACAGATTCAGGAGTAAGGGGCACTTTGCACCCCTGGATATACAGTCACCACAGAGAAGTCTTATAAGTGGATGCAAGGTGGAGGATCCCTAGATTGTAGCAAATGCTGAAAGTGTATAACACTTGTTCAAAGAACATTTGGCTATGGCAACTAGCTAAGCGATTATTTAAGAATTGGAGCAGAAGATGCTCCTGCCTTAGTCCAGCAGGCATTGGAATTAACACAGGTACTTATTCCAGATATGGATCTGAAAGGAACCGAACTCCCCTGTGAACAGGGAGGAAGCCCACAGGCCTGTGGAAACAGGGTTGTTAAAAGCATGGGCTATGGAGGCAGAAGACCTGGCTTTAAATCCTGGCTCCCCTACTGATCAGCCATGGAGTCCTGGGCAAATTACCTCGTCATCCAGAATTTCCGTTTCCTCACACATAACATGGAAGTGATATCTATCACAGCATTTTTAGGAAGTAAGCAAGTTAAAGTCTGTGAAGTACTTAGTGCTCTCGTTTGCACAAAGGAGTGTTTAAATAATTACTTTCATTTTTATCAGCCATGAAGAAGGAATAAATTGAGTTAAAGAGAAGGAATGAAAATGGAGCATCCTGAAATAGGAAAAAAAAGGAAATTCCAAAAGCAAATTCCCATAGGAGGAACAAATCAGCATAACTGACACTACTGAAAACTTTATAGGTCATATGGGTAAATTTGATCACTCTCAAAAAAATTTGATCACTCAAAAAAAAATTAAGATATAGCAAACGAAAGAAAAAGAAAAATATGATTTTTGAATTCTATGTGTGCTACCCCAAAGAACACAGAAAAATGAAAGAAGAGTAATTAAAGAAAACTTTCCTAAACTAGTGCAAAGAGCTAAGTTTATTTACTGACAGTTTTTATTAGATCTATGCAAAATTAATGAAAACTACTAGTAATAGACATAGCCTTTAAAATTTTTTAAAAAGTTACACATACAGATATTGGAAGGGAACATACAGAAGAATCATACTTGCCATTATATTATTCAAGACCTGAAGAAGGCAAGAGAACCAATGGAAAGACTACTAATAAGCTCAGAAAGGTAGCCAATTGCATAATAAATATACAAAGATTAATATAAACCTGTTGATCAGTTAGAAAATATAATGGAAAAACAGTCTATTCACAATAGAAGTACTACTATTACCAATTTAAAAAGCAGTGAAATATAAGTGACCAAATTTACAAAAAACATACAGGACCCTTAAAAAGAGAACTGTGAAACTCCTCGGGAACATAACATAATACTCAAAGATTTCTTGGTCATATTCATGTATAGATTTTTCCCTCATACTCTGAAAAGTCAAAGTAATTCATACCAAAATTTCAATAGGACTTTTTAGAAACCTGAAAAAATGTTTCTAAAGCTTTGAGGGGGGAGGGATGGGCAAGTAGGCAAGTAGCCAGACAATTCAGAAAGGAGAGGAAAAAAAAAAGTTTGGAACGAGTCTCAACAGACATAAAATTTTTTCCCCAAGTTAGAGTTACTAAAATACTGGTCCATCGGTGGAATAAAAGAGAATCTAAAAATGTTTCTCACTTTTGGGGGTGACAAATACAGCTTTTTTTTTTTTAAGATTTTTTAAAATTTATTTGACAGAGATCACAAGTAGGCAGAGAGGCAGGCAGAAAGAGAGAGAGAAGCAGGCTCCCTGCTGAGCAGAGAGCCTGACGCGGGACTCGATTCCAGGATCCTGAGATCATGACCTGAGCTGAAGGCAGTGGCCTAACCCACTGAGCCACCTAGGCACCCACAAATACAGCTTTTAAGTGTGGGAAAAAGTTACTTATTAAGAGACCTGGTTACCCATTTGGGAAAAAAAATAAGCTGGAATCTTACTTCACATATAACATCAATAGACTTTGAGATGGTTCAAAATTTTAAATGTAAATAAAATTATATAAAACAAAAACATGGTGGAACATTTTTTTATAATCTTGAGAGGTGAACAGCCCCTTACATCATTAATCAGAAGCCCAAACTATCAAAGAAAGAGCAAAATAGAAAAAATTAAAAAAAGATCTGTAGTAACAGATAAAGATTAGTAATCTTAAAATTAAAAAAAAGAATTCTTCAAATTAATTAGTAATGATGAACACCCCACAGGAGACATGGAAATGAGTGGAAAATCAATGCAAGAATAGATGCATACAGCCAGCAAACTTAGGGAAAGTGGTGTTCACCCTCATTAGTAATACAAAAAATGGCACTTATGGACTATTGATGGAAGTATACAATTGCTTCTCTTCTGGGGAGCAGATAGAAGGTGTATTAAGTTTAAAATGTGGATCTCCTTTGACCCATTAATTCCACTACAGGCATTTGTCCTAATGAGATGGACATGTCTGTAGAGGCATATTCAAGATTGCTTTCACTGCAGCTTAGCTAATCATAGTAAAATATTGGAAACAACCCAGATTTTCATCAATTAAGTGATTAAAAGCTGATATATTTGTACAGCACAATATGATGTAGCTATTAGAATATCATATAGATATATATATAGCTACTAACATGGGAAGATGTTCAGGGCACAGTATTAAGAATATTAAGTTTAAAAAGCAGATACAAAATATGTATAATTACAGTTCTATTTCATTGTGTTTACCCTATGCATTTCAAGAGATGCCTGTTAAATACTTATCATAAGGGCTTGATTTAGTAGTAGAGTTACAAAGATTTCCCCCTGACACTTTTTTCAACATTTTCAAATATTTTTTAGCAGAAGTTAGTTACTTCTAGGAAATCAGCAAAATTTTATTTTAAAGAAATGCTTCCTTAGGGCACCTGGGTGGCTCAGTGGGTTAAAGCCTCTGCCTTCAGCTCAGGTCATGATCCCAGGGTCCTGGGATTAAGCCTGGCATGGGCATCGGGCTCTCTGCTCAGCAGGAAGCCTGCTTCCTCCCTCTCTGCCTGCCTCTCCACCTACTTATGATCTCTGTCTGTCAAATAAATAAATAAAATCTTAAAAAAAAAAGCTTCCTTAAATAGTAAATATTAGGAACTAAAGAATTTAATATCAAAAATCAAAATAAATGACTTACTAAGTTTCAGAGTACATATATATATGTGTGTGTATATATATACATATATATAATCTTCTGCAATTGTATGCCTGCATATTCAGAATTCGTTTTTATCTGTGTTGGTAATTTATGATTTATTCTTATGACATGCTCTGTAAAAAATAATGTCAGTGTATGTGTTAAATTTGTACTAAATGTATCATAACTATTTACTTTATTCTTGTTTTTGAAATAATGAATTGTCCTCAGAAAATGCTTCATTTTGTTTTAAAAGATATTCAGATGATGAGAATTATCTGATCTTGGGAGAACTCTGTGTGTACATTTCTAGCAATGAACTCCCAGATTTAACTTATGGTTAATAAAAAAACCAAGATGAACTTGGGCTTAGCAATTTGTCTTGGATGTTTATTTTGATTGCAGCATCACATTTGAAATCCAATTGTAAGCATCACTTGTAATCTAAGCACTGTTTGTAGGTGTGACAAATGCATTTTAACAAAATTGTACCCATGTATTATTTGGTGAAATATTATTTTGCTTATGAATTAACACTGTAATTCTGTTTCACAGTTTATCCATGTAATTTGAGTTTTTATATGTCTTGCAGTTTCTTTTATCCTAAAGTAGGTTTGAGTTTATTAGCTGGTTTCACATAGTCTTGTTTATAGACCTATCACTATAGCTTCTAAGTGCTTCTCAGATTATGTTCCTTTTTTATGTCTTTCAAACTACATTTCCACATAAATGAAAAGTCTTAAATTGCTAGAATTCTTTGCCTCTATCTTCAGCCTGCTGGTTAACTAAATGAGGAGCACTGTTTTCCAGTTTTGTTCCACTCAGAGGTAGGCAATTTATCTGGAATTCTTATATTTCACAATGAAGAAAACACTAAGCTGTTTATACTTACAAATTTATTTGTATCCTTTTTGTCTTCATATCCTGTTTCATTGGAAGTGATGACCGTTGCTTATTAAGCATTAGCTTCTTCTCTGTCTTTCCTCTGGATCTCCTTGCTTTGGCATCTTCATGAACTTCATCATCTCCCTACACATAGAAACACCTTAAATTGTTTCCTAGCCTGACTTCTAGAACACCATTCTCCTGATACCCCTGCTCCCTTCTCAGTTTCCTATGTAAACATGTCTTCTTCCACTCACCTTTTAAATGTTGACATGTTTTATTTTGGGACTTATTTTCTCCGTACGTTACTCTTGACTGGAATCAGAGCCCAGGCTTCACTGTCTCCTTTGTACATTCAAGCCTTTATCTCCAGCCTGTTCTAAGGCCCATATACAGACCGTCCACTAGACAGTGCTTGGATGTTCCACAAACTTCTCAGAATCAGTATGCCCAGAATTGAATTCTTCCCTAGCTCAGTGAATGATGACAGCTTGTACCTGGCTACTCAAGTCCAGGAGGCATTTTTGATTCTTTCTTCTCCCTTATCCCCAGTGCTTCATCCTGTATGCCATTGGCCACTGACTTGAATGTGTCTAGTCTCTGTACCTGCAAAACCTGACTCAGCATCAGTGCTTGGGTCTCAGCCCTCATTGCTTCCTGCCTGACTCTCCTTCATGGCACTCTCACTGGCTGCTTGCCCTTTCTTCTTGCCCTACTTTGAATCAACTGGCCACATAGTACCAGAGTGATCTTTGTGAAATGTCTGATTAAAACCCCTTAATGTGTGGGATTAGGTGGAGGACAGAATTGGTTGTAGCTATTCCAGTGGACAGAGCAATTAGCTGGAGACAGGTAGGGTGAGCCTTTCCCACCAGGTCAGTGACATATCTGCCAAGAGTAGGGAGCTCACAGCTAAGCCTTTAGGGCCTTGCCAGTCTCAAAGACATGAAGGCAGTATTTAGGATTTCAGGCTCCACTAAATGTGATAACCTCCCAGAGAAAAATATTCCTTGACCACCCTTAATCAGAGTTTAGTTCCCTTCCTCTCTGCTCCTAGAATAAATCTGAACATTTGCCACCCTGCCCAGGGGTTTAAATTCTTTGTAGAAGAAGATGGGTACACACACACACACACACACACACACACCACACAAACATAGAAACAAAAAAAGCACAACTTATACTATTGCAATTTACTGTTTATTTGCCTGCTTTCCTGACTGGAATGGTGTGTATTTCTTGAGTGAAGGGACTTGGTCTTTCATTTCCTAAACCCGTCTCTATGCCTTACTGATGGAACTTAGCAAACATTTACTGAATAAGTTAATAAATATTTATTATGCACTGATTTGTAGAATGTACCTTAACTTCTGCATGAAAATGTATTTAGAATACATTTTTAAAGTAAAAATTCCAAACACTGTGGTTTTACCAAGGAATGGGGGATTTGCAACCTAGCTCTGTGCCTGTTTTTGCTAGAGGCCTATCAGAGGCTGCCCGGGGGACGGGGGTGTGCTGAAGAAAAGCAGCAGCCATAGGACCAGGAAAAGAGCCATAGTCTAGATAGCTCTGGGTCCCCCAGAAATACCTGGGGAAGAGTTTCCAGGGAGCTGGATCCCTAGGCCAGACATTGGACTCACTGAAATAGTAGAATTTGTGTTATTACTATTACTGTGACCTCATTTGCTTTACTCCTGGGCCCCTGAATGGTGAGGACTAGGGAAATTTATATTAACATGCCTTTCTAACGTGATCAAGAGAGTGAAGAAATCAGCTTCAGAGCACAGGTGGTTTAAAGTCCCTTTTTAAAAATACGGATCCTACCTGCTCTTTGACTGCATTCAGCCCTTCCACTCATTTGACCCCTCGTTGCTCTTTAGTCTGTTAGCCTGAACCAGCCCTCACATTGCACCAGACGATCCCTGAAATATGGTCAACTAGTGGGAACCACCATCGTTCTACAGAATCACTCAGTGAAACCTAACCTGACATCAAACCTGGAATCAACCTCCAGTTCCCAACCTTACGGGACCATTTCGCTTTATCTACCCAAGCTCTACCCAGCCAAATACAGCATGTGCTGCCGAGCCTTCTCTCATTTGCCCTTCTAACCCAGAACTTTCTGCGTGTACTCCTTCATGCCATTTATGCCCCATTTATTACCCTTTCTCCAGATACACTCAGAAATTAAGTGCTTGATTAATTATAAGATGATCTTTATATATCCCCACGTGAAGTATTTGGAAGATGAGCAAGGCACTTTTCCCTCTGGAAGGTAGGTAGAATGTGGGAGCAGCTATGAATCTGGTGTCACTCAAACCACTAATGAAAGCAAATGGCTGTAAACCACATGTGGGAAGAAATGTGAAATGGCTGAAGCTTAGAATGGTAAGTAGTTGCCCATCAGGAAGAGTGAATATTTTCATCTTGTGATGGAACATTTTTGCTTAAGTAGAATTTAAGCTTCTTGAGGTGAGGAATTAAAACCCAACACAGTGCTATAGAAGACAGGCATTCAAGTGTTTGAGGAGTGAAGGATTATAATGGTGGGTTAGGTTTTCCTGCCTGTAAACTTTGCTATAGCAAGTTCTATTTATAGCACCATTTATATTTAAATGAATATGTATTTTTAAACTTTTTCATTTTTCCTATAAATACAACTTTTATTTTTTTTCTTTACATAACTATTTTTGATATGCCTTATCTAGAATAAGAGTAAACAAGGACTCAGAGAGTAGAGTATCCCTTTCATTACAATTTCTTTTTACATAACCTTTTTAAACTAGATTCAGATAACCGCCTGTCTCTCCTATCAAAGGAGTAGAGTGCTGTACCTTACAACAGGCAAAAAAGGCTTTTAGAAAATAAACTATTTTAAATTGATCCATTATAATTTTTCAATTTTCTTGAGTACATTGGAAAGTGGGAAAAAAGACAGGAGGAGGGGAAAATGGTACTTCAAATAACCCGACCATAATAGCCTTAGTTAGGTTTAGTATACTATTTATATATTTTCTCCAGACAGGTACAAAGGAGGTTCAAGTGCTCTGTGTGCATGCTTTTCCATACCATACACACACACACACACAATTATATTTAATTTATATATTTATAATATATAACATATTATCTATGTAACATAATATAAATAACTTACATTATATTATATAATATAACAAATAACTTACATTATTTATATTATACATATATGTATGTGTATGTATATATATATACTGTTTATATTTTTTCTCCAGACAGGTGTACAAAGGAGGTTCAAGTGCTCCATGTGCCTGCTTTTTCATACCATTATATATTTTATATATATATATATTATATACACACACATATGTATGTGTGTATGTAATTATTTAACTCCCAGTAATCCTGGCCAGTGTTTAAATATATACATATGCATACATATGTATATGTATACTATTTATATTTTTTCTCCAAACAGGTATGCAAAGGGGTTCAAGTGCTCTGTGTGCATGCTTTTCCATACCTTGAGATGTATGTATGTGTGTGTGTATTTAACTCCCAGTAATCCTGGCCAGTGTTTATCTAAACTCTTTGAAGTATATGAAGTCCCAGTTATGCAATATAACCCGGGGCAACCACAAAGAAGGTGGAAGCCCATTTTCCAGAAATAATACTTGTTTATCAAGCATTATTAAAAAACAGTGCTATATCCCAAGTATTATAAACACACACACACAATGTATATTATGTATATATATTTAATTTGAAGTTTAAACTATTATCGCAGAAAAATCCACAGAGATATGTAAATATATTGGTACATTAACTGTACATTGCAGATTTAGCATTTGGATCAGGTATGAAAAAATTGGTTTTATATACTGTCAGAGCTGAGCTCTGGGTACCTGCCATCTTGCTTCAAAGATAATCTCACTTTAGACGGTTAAGAGGAAAAAATCATGGAATTTTAAAGAAAATAAAAGTAAAACAGATCAATTAAAACATTTGTTTTCTTTATTATTTTATTTGAACAGAACAAGCATCTGAACCTCTAAACCTTAATTAATTTTAGCTTGAAAGCCTTCAATAGCCTAATTCTTAAACTTATATTCTAAATATAGAAAGTACATAACACAGGTAAGTATTAATTTTTAAATGTCAATTCAACTTAGTAGGCCAAAAGCAATTGATGTGCTTCAGTAATAACTTCCACTTGTTTTTAACTTGTTTTATTAAAGCTTGCAATTCTATTTAATTGGCATGTAATTTAATTGCCACATAAGTTATTTAATTATATGCTATAAATGGAAAATGTTGTTTATAGGCAATCACATCTCTTTTGTTAGAATCTGGAATACTAGATCTCCCTCAATCTTGTGTTTATATTATTCCTTCATGCTGATTATTTGCATTGCATGATTGAGTTATATCACATATTAAATTGATTTTGCTATTGTTTATAATGGGATGTGTATGTGTGTGTTTGTATTTTTTATTCTATTTCAGTAATTCAGAGAGCCAAAATTTAACCTACTCTATTAGTGAAAACAAAGGCCCAGAAGTTTCCTTCTTTGTGGAAAGTACAATGTCATGCTATACATCCTGCTCAGCACACCCTACCCTCCACTCTTGCCCAGTTCTAACACATTACTTTTAAGGTTTATCTTAGGTATTACTTCTGTTTGGAAGGCTGTTCTGACCCCACTAATAGGTTAGATGGTTTTTCTCTGAGTTCTTTTAGTAGAATAACTAATACAGAGTTAGACCTAGACCCTATCTAGTCTTCCTCTTTTACTAGTGTGGCAACCTTGGGCTTTCATAAACTTCAAGTTTCATGGTTCTAAATCAGGGATAATAGTTACCTTACTAGTTGTTCTAAAAAATATAATGCATCTTTCTATGCCTTTGCATAGTGTTGGCACATTAAAAAGCCTGCAAGAAACTTAGCTCTTTTCCATTAAGTACTTGGTAAATATATGTTGAATGAACGGGTGGATTACAGTTATCTGGTGTTTACCCCCAGCTTTATTGAAATATAACTGACAATGATTATCAGCTGACTTACCTGACTCCCACTGTTCTGTTTATCTGGGGATCCAAGGGTGGTCTTTTCTTATGAAAGGTAGAGGACAGCACCTGCCACATAGTACATGGTTGGTAAATTGATTGAAAGCCTCCAGCTTGCCCATCTGACTAAAAACCTAATAAATACTTCCAATAAACATCATTCATTTAACGTATTTGTTAAGCACCTACTCTGAACCAGGCACCGTTCTGCTCCCTGGCTATCGATCAGTGACAGCCTGTGGTTTCATAGCTTTGGATGTTAGTGGAGAGAGGTAGTGATAAACAGGTCAAGTACATGGACTGTTGAGTGATGATAAGAGTTATACAGAGAACTAATGCAGAGTAAAGGGCAAGAGAATATTGAGAGCAGGTGCTGTTTTATGTAGTGTGGTCACGGAAACCTTCGTAGAAAGGAGGGACCTAAAGGAAATGAGGGAGTCAGTGGTGCAGATAGATATCTGGACACAGAGCTTTCCGGCCAGAGGGAGTAGTAGATGCAAAAGCCTTAAGGAAGGAGGATCATGGTGTGTTTCGGGAAGACCGAGGTGCTCTGATGGGGTGGGATGAGGGAGTGTGAGGGTAACAGAGGTTAACACCAGCAAGGTAACAGGGAGCCTTGCAGATCAGTGGAAATGTTTACATTTTAAATCTGAGTTAGATGGGAAAAAAAGAATCCACTAGCATTTGGATACAGAAGTAAAAATGCTCTGCTACCCAAAGCAGAGAGTGGTTTATACAGGGAGTAAGTGCATGCCCTTGTCTGACAGTGGATACCATGTATTCCTTAGATTTATTCTGACAGCAAGGGAAATCCTGGCCTCTTCTGCATTATATTTAATTTCAATTTATAATTACAGCCGTTCATCTAAAAATTTTAAACCTTCCTTTGAAAGCACATTATGGTGATCCAGATTTCCCAAGGCCCTGGGTGTGTATTTTATGGGAGTATTTAAGCACTGTTGATACAAATTGGTGTCTCTGGGCCCTTGTTTCGAAATTGCATTCATTAAATGTTTTCAGGTGCGATCAATATTTTTTGAAAGTCTCCAAATTTAGTTTGTAAAATTGCATGCTTGGATGGCAGAGCAATTATCCTCTCATATGTTGAGAAATATTTTAACTCTTTCCTAAGACGACATACGAAGAGAAAGAAGACATCTACATTGAAAGATGGGGCTTTCTCTCTTTGTTTAAGGAAAAGAAATATTCCTTTTATTTTTATTTATTTATTTTTTATGTATGTATTTGACAGACAGGGATCACAAGCAGGCAGAGGCAGGCAGAGAGAGAGAGGAAGGGAAACAGGCTCCCTGCTGAGCAGAGAGCCCGACGCGGGGCTCGATCCCAGGACCCTGAGATCATGACCCGAGCCGAAGGCAGAGGCTTAACCCACTGAGCCACCCAGGCGCCCCTATTCCTTTTATTTTGAGCCATATAAGCATAAAACATAATCCTTTTTTTTCTCAGAGTCCACATTTAAACGTGCCCTCATACTAGCTGATGATACCCTTTTGTAAAACACTTTGTACTACACCCACCCACATTCCCTGCCCAGTTCAGGTTCTCTTCCATTTGAATAGCTTCCTACTTGACCAAACTTTAACTAGTCTTCCTCCCTCCCTCCACTCTGGAGCCAGGCTGATTTTTCTAGTGGAAAAATCTGATCCTATCACTGTCATGCTTAAATGTTCCTGTGGGTCCCTACAGCCTGGATCATGGAACCCACACTTCTAAGCTCCCAAAGACTTTGTGGGTTGGGGCCCTGTGTGGTCTGCAGCCACAGCTCTCTCCATGCTGTGTCTTCTCTAGGTGCCTGAAATAACTTCTGGTCAGTAAACACACACTCTCAGCCTCAGAGCTTTGCGCACATGCTGTTCCCTTACTTCCCCGTGTGCGACACTTTCCCCTCTGCATCATGCCCACTTCCTACCTTGTTGCTCACAAAAACTGCTCATCCTTCAAGACTTCAGCATCCCTGCCTCTGGGAGGCTGTCCTTGATCCATGAGGGTGGGTTGGCTCTGTGGGCCCCCAAAGCATCTTTCATGAGTATCCAACCTAACTCTAGGTGCTGACATCCTCGATTTTAATCTTCATAGATGGGTGTGAAGATAAAGAGATTTCTTTCCCAGGAGGTGGTTAGATTGTTAAATGGAAGAATCAGCCCTTCTCCTGTCAGTAGCCCCAGGACCTGTGGCAGAGCCTGGGGCAACACCAGGTACTCTCTCGAAAGATGGGTTTGTTGGAATAAAAGCTATCTGGAGGACCCTTTGAATTCGTTTTTTGCTGCTGTTGACAAAATGCAATTTGTTCCTCGCCAGAAGGTGTCACACTAACTCTACGTTTTCAGCACCGTTTTTGGCTTTCCAGCTTTGCTCTAACATATTAATTGGGTTGTTATGGGAAGGAGATGATAATTTAGGCACTGTTTACAGAATAAAACTGATTTAACCTTCAGTTTTTCAGTGAACATTTTTTTTTCCAAACCCGGCGTTCCAACCGAAATTGCCAAAGTAAAAAGGAAGACTTCAAATTTAAAAAATGATTAGAGTGAAATAAAAATTCAAGATAGGGCATCAAGTGAAGAACACAGGAAAAATGCGAAGCACAAAATCAACACCTCGGAATGGTAATGGCCCAGTAATAGCTATAGCTACACAACTGTTTCTTTCCATCCTAAGCAAAACGCAAAGTGTGTTTGGTATTTGAGCAGAAGTGCTGAAAGGAAAAACAAGGCCCAGAATGAAATGTGCCTTGTTTGTAGGGTTTCTTTAACTTGGAAGAGCTCAAGATCCTGAGTAACGAACTCTTAATCATGGATCCATGAACATTATGCATGCAACGATTTTACATATGGAACCGGAGGAGACAGAGAATCAAACAGGAAAGGAAACGTGAGGAAATGATAAATGCTCCTTGAAGGTATGAAGACATAAGTGAAGGGAGGTTTTTTAAGAAAAATAAGATAGAAAGTGTCCAGGTCCACATCACCGAATACTTGTAGCTCAGAGCAATAAAGGAGGCAGAGAGTCCTTGGAATCAGAAGATCCGGGTTATGGACTCTAAATTGTTCTAGCTGTGTGACCGAGGGCCACATAGACCTGACCTCTCAGGCCTATGTTTATGTTTCCAGACATAAAATAAAGCTTATCTTCAATGTTGGGAGCATCCAATAAGATAACCCACGTGAACACGATTCATGTTCTTTAAAACGCTACATTAACATAAAGCAGTCTTACAGGAGAAAACGAAGGTACCATGTATTGAGTGTGTTTCCCTGTGGCAGGTGAGTGCTGGGCTCTTCATATACACACACCTTCCATTTCTTCCAGCGGGGCCAGACTCTCTCCCAGTCAATGACCTGCAGCCACAGCCCCCTCCTGCCTGGTCCCCTTTCTTTCTTGGCCCTGTCACCGTGTTCCAATAAATATACAGTAATCATGGATATTGTTACCTGTCCTGAATCACTGAAGGATCTTCACAGGGGGTGCACTTTTTTAGAACTAGTGACTTGAGGTGGTGCTGAGTTAGAATTAGTGCTTCTAAGAAATCTCTGCCTGTGTTTGTCAACAAATTCCTGGTGGGAAGCTTTCTTTTGGAAGAAAAAGACGTAAAAGAATTTGCCGTCAGATCAAGAATACATATGCCTTTTAGACCTTATCGGGTGACTAGATGAGACTGTTTTTCCTGAAAAAGTTTCTTCTATTACAGGGTAAAACCAATTTTAGAAGATAACACTTTGATACAGCAGGAATAAGCTTGCCCTAGACGTGCTCTCAATAAATGTTTACTAAATAAATTAAGATTAGTCCCTATACCTGACAATATTAGCAATCTATAGTTCTAAGGTTATTTGTTTCAATACATGAATAGAATTGTAACCTGTTTAGTACTTTGTGATTTTCATTCCAGAAATAATTGGATTTGGACAGGCAAAATAGGTTTTCTTGCATGTATATATTTTTGGATGCACTGGAGTCAAGAGGGTTATTGTTCTAATGAACATCATGTGGCCTGGATAAAGAAGAAGTAGCAAAAATAAAATAAAATCAAATAGTGAAAGAGTAAGGAAATTCCAAGATCTTAAGATCAGCTTAAGGTGTAGAAAGCAAACCCTATAGCAGTATGTGTCCTCAGTTCAATCCTCTCATTTGTCCTTAGCCTTTATATAGGTCATATTTGACTGCTAAAAGAAACTGAATAATGCAAGAAATTAAACTTTCATCCTAAAAAATTTGTAGGAGTTTGGATCAGTATCACACAAACACTGTTGGAATATTAGCAATCTATGCAATGGCTTATAACTCCCATAGATTTTCCTGTGCACTTCTGCAAAATTTCATTATTTCCATGACTGTTGAACTGAAACTATTGCCAGTTACTAAAAAGGCAGGGCAAATATTATGTCAATTGCTGATTAGTAGCTCTACTCCTTGACAAGTTTACCAGTGTTGCTATTTGATGTTTTCTGCAGAGTGGAATTAATGTTCTTCCAGGAGGCAATGGTAATGAACTAAATTTCACATGCACAGAGGAGACTGGACAGCAGGGCAGTCTTGCACTTTGGTCTTTATCTGTAATCAGATGCTTTATCTCCAAGAATCCTGTCTGTCAAGTTCCCCCAAATAAGCTGGATTTATTAACACAGGTTGTTACTTCTCATTCTGATAATGAGCTGCACTACTGGTGGTTGCTCAAAGAACCACAGAAAAGCAGAGCAGAGGACCTGTCATTAGATACCGGACTACATAGGCAGTGGGAACTGGATATGGCTTTTAACTCCGTGCCATTGATGGTAATTTTTGGTTGTTTGCCTGATTTGCCTGGGGCAACTAAAAACATCACCTTCGCTTTATTCAGGCTAATTGTCAGCCTGTACAGTGGGGCCAAATTTGAGAAATGATTGATAACAGGGTATATGTCCTCAGGTAGATAGATGACCTTCCAGTTCATAGTCATTACCACTCAGTCACTCAGGGCTGGCCTGCCCCCAAAGACATTAGTGGAGGCCGGCCATCTGATGAGACTAGAAAGCTCTGGGAGGAGCAGCAGCCCTTCCTCAAGCAGGTGTTCACCATTCTCGTTGCATCATTGACCATCCCTGTGCGGGAAAAGCTGTATGGTTTAGGGCTTATTGGTGACCTTGTCTGACACCCATTTGTGTGCGGGGATGGGGGGTGGTTCAGGCTGGACGCCATCTGGCCTGATTTGGCCAGCCGTTTCATCATGCGGCCCTTCTCCCCGTTGATGGATTTCTCTGCATAGCACAGTGTGTCGAGCATTAGCTAAGTAAATAAAAAACAGTGTGTAAACTCTGATGTTGCTCACCACATTTCTTCTCTGTCTAAAAGAATTGTGAAGGCCGCCTGTCTATAACTTGTCTGTAATTTTAGGAAACACACATGACTATAAAGTACATTGCTATATATTACATCCCATATTACATCCTATATATTACAACCTATATATTATATCCATCACCTTTGCAATCCAACCACATCTCAAACTCTGTTCTTTGTCCATGTATTCTTTTTAAACACATTTCCCCACACAGTGAAACAATCATTCTGTGTCACTTTCTTCAGTGCTGCTTGTACTCTGTTGTTTAAGCAAACTCATATCAAAACTAAAATCTTTATGAACAAGCTGTCGGGGCTTGCATCTAAAACCAGGGCTGCTGGCAGGTGCACTGTGTACTCAAGACTCAGTCCTTAGGAAAAGACAGTAAATTACTGTCAACAAGAGTTTCTCCCCAGTTTGAGGGGAAAAAATCGGATGCATGAAAGCATTCATGAGGGTCTTCTTGTGAGCTTCCCATCTCTGTCTTTGCTGAACTTCTAAGATCTCTGCTCCTCTCTAAGAATGCCTCTCTTTCTTTAAAAATGATTTTCCTGGGCACCTGGGTGGCTCAGTGGGTTAAGCCTCTGTCTTCAGCTCAGGTCATGATCTCAGGGTCCTGGGATCGAGTCCTGCATCTGGCTCTCTGCTCATCAGGGAGCCTGCTTCTTCCTCTCTCTCTCTGCCTGCCTCTCTGCCTACTTGTGATCTCTGTCTGTCAAATAAATAAATAAAATCTTTAAAAAAAAATAAGATAAAAATTATTTTCCTCTTTGGCTTTGAGAATTTTTGTTTACCCTTTGGCAAAAATCTTCTCCCTTCTATAGGGGCTGGAGTTGCCTGAGGATCCAGTGGCCTTCCCAGTTCTGTGGTGATGCCCAGAAAGGGATACCCAGGAATTCCGGCAGGACAGGGAAGGGCAGCCTTTCCTCCTTCAAACCCTGCTGAGCAACCTCATGTGGGGGCAGAAACCTTCATCCAGTCTCCCTTAGATGTTCCCACCAGCATAGTTGTCTCTACTTTCTTTATCTTCAGTTGCCCAGTAGATAGCTGCTGGCTCACATGGGGACATACATGCATGCACAGACTTCTCACCGCCTTTCTGTGAAGGATCACCCTTCCTGCAGCCAGAAGGTGGAATCCAGTGGCCAGATTTCTAACCACAGATAATTTTGATGTGGCAATTCTAGAAAGCATTTCCAGAAGGCAACGAGAAGCTGAGCCTGGGAGCTGCTGCCTTGTGAGACTGGACTATTGGACTATTAGACTTGCCATGCAGTCCCATCTTCATGGGCCTGTCACTCCCTAGGGTCTTACATTTTTCTTTCTCCTTTTAAGTTTTTGAGTCCCGGTTTAAAACCATAAGGTGGAATGAAGCATTCTAGATTGAACATCTCTCTCACAGTGGAGTTGGCAGAACTCATTAATATACAGAGCAGTGTTAAGTTTTTAATTTCTATTCTCACTCCCTTTTTATTTTTATTTTTTTAAGATTTTATTTATTTATTTGAGAGAGAGAGAGAAGGAGAGAGAGTGCATGAGCAGAGGAGAGGGAGAGGGAGAAGCAGTTTCCCCATTGAGTGGGGAGCCTGATGTGGGGCTCCATCCCAGGACCCTGGGATCATTACCTGAGCTGAAGTCAGACGCTTAACCGACTGAGCCACCCAGGTACCCTTTGAACTCCTTTTAAAATTGGGTCATGAAGGAATAAAAAATAAAATAGGTCCTTTACTGTACCATATACTCTGTGGGGCTATTTGCTTAGCTACATAAGACCTGATAGGAGCTTTGAAATTTTCACATGTAAAGGTTGGATCAAGCACCTTAAAAGGCCTCAGCCTCCCTTAGAGGGAAGGTGAAGAGGTTTCCTTCTTCCAGGGCTGGTGGAGGTTCATAGCAAATTGTCACAGTCTCTATCCTAGAAGAAGCCTTGTAATCCATTTAGCTCAATATAACTCTTTGCGAAGATCTCTAAAACATTTGATTCCCCTTTGATCGTTTCTCAGGATAAGGAACTGTCTACCATCAAACACTACCCATTCTATTTTTGGACATATTCTCTATAATATGGGTGTAAAGTATGCCCTTACTCATAGGGTTGTTGCCATAGAGTCTCTAATTGTTGCTTGTTTCTAGAAAGTTCTTTCTTTTACTGAGCCAAAAATCATCCTACAATTTCTCCTAATTATCTACCGTGAAACTTCTCAGTCTCTTCTCTCTTCTGCATCAAACTCTTTTAAACATTTGATGGAGCTGATACTCTCCATATTTGTATCATGCTTAATTTAGATGTCACCAGTTATTTCAATGGTTTCTTCTATAAAATGACTTCCAATGTATTCCCTGTTTAAAGAAACTTATACTTGAAAATTGTATTTTTATTTTATTTTTTTACCTTCTGCAAATATGTTAGCTCTTTTTTTTTGAATGTTTCAAGTTTTTATTTAAATTCTAGTTAGTTAACATCTAGTGTCATACTATTAATTTCAGGAGTAGAATTTAGTGATTCATCACTTACATACAGTATACAACACCTGATGGTCATCACAAGTGCTCTCCTTACTACCCCATTACCCATTTAGCCCATCCCCCATGCCCATCTCCCCTCCAGCGACCCTCAGTTTGTTCTCTCTAGTTAAAAGTCTCTCTTATGGTTTGCCTCCCTCTCTTGTTCTTTTCTTTCCCGTGTGTTCATCTGTTTTGTTTCTTAAATTGCACATATGAGTGAAATCATGCGGTATGTTTTTCTGTGACTGACTTATTTCACTCAGCATAATACCCTCTACCTCCACCCATATTGTTGCAAATGGCAAGATTTTATTCTTCCTGATGGTCAAGTAAAATTCCATTATGTGTATATATATATATATATATATACACACACACATACCACCTTCTTTATCCATTCATCGGTTGAGGGACACTTGGGCTCTTTCCATAATTTAGGTATTGTTGATAATGCTGCTATAAACATCGGGGTGCATGTGCCCCTTTGAATCAGTATTTTTGTATCTTTTGGATAAATTCCTAGTAGTGCAATTGCTGGCATGTAGGGTAGCTCTATTTTCAGCTTTTTGAGAAACCTCTGGAAAACCTACTATTTTCCCGAGTGGCTCCACTAGTATGCCTTCCCACCAGAAGTGGAAGAGGGTTCCCCTTTTGCCACATCCTTACCAACACCTGTTATTTCCTGATAATTGCATTTTTTAAAACATTTTATTTATTTATTTGACAGAGAGACACAGTGAGAGAGGGAATACAAGCATCGGGAGTGGGAGAGGGAGAAGCGGCTCCCTGCTGAGCTGGGAGCCCGATGTGGAGCTTGATCGTAGGACCCTGGGATCATGACCTGAGCTGAAGGCAGCTGCTTAATGACTGAGCCACCCAGGTACCCTGATAATTGCATTTTTTAATGTAACTCTTTTATTTTGAAACGGTGACTGTAATGTCAGGGAGTAAGTGAAACAGACTTTTTCTATCTTAGTTTCAGCAGAGTTCCATAGGCAGAGACTAAAACAGTAGGTGTCAGTAGGGCTCCCAAGCTACACAACTGCAGGGGGCACCATTCACATCATGGTCTACATGAGCAGTATGGCTTGGAGTCTTGCATGACTCTGGGCCACTCTGCATGACAGTCCTTCACGCTTCCCAGAGAGAAGTGCTGGACACGCACATATCTGTTGGCCCATCACTTACTACCAAGGTGTGAGAAGGAAAATTCATTGCAAGAAGGAAGAAGCTGGTGCTAAGGATTTCATTGATAAGTGTGTTGATTTCTCCCTCTTCCCACACCCACGTGTCAAGGATAAGAGCGAATGCTTTCCCCTTACCTTAAACCGGGTGAGAAAGGCTTCTAGAACACACCTTAGAGAGCTTTGACCTTGCTTCTGAATTTGAAAAAAATACAGTGAACAATATCTACCTTGAGTTATGACTCATGGAAACTCAGTGTTCCAGATGTGATCCTATCAAGCAAAATATAGAAGAACTTGCACATCAGAGAATGTAAACCAGTATCACATTAATCTTTTCAGTTTGGAGATCACATTGATCTCAAAATTGCCTTATATTGAATTTCCAAGAAACCATCCAGGTATTTTTCATCCAGACTGTAATTCAGTTAGATATCTTGATATTTTAGATGTGCAAATGATTTTTTGAGGTTAAATCAGAACCAGCTTGCCACAGGCAGATCATTCAATGTGGATTTAGAATGCCTTGGTTTATATTTTTGTCTTCTTTGTTGGTGAACCCATTAATCTCTTTGAGCCTTGATTTTCTCATCTGTGCCATGAGAATATGGGTACCTCCTCACCTTCCCCACCCTCAGAATTATGAGAATTTAGTGAAGTAATGTGAATGTGTTGTTAGCACTTCGGAAGGACTCCATAAATGGTTCCCTTCTGCTTTCATGATGACACCCTCAATTTGTATCATTCCCAGACACCCTGCAGGGGACAGTCTAACACAGGGGCTGAGAGCCATTGCTAAGGAGGCGTCACCACTTAACCAGCAGGTAACTCTAGGCAAATTACTTCAATCCTTTGCTTAAGAAATTTTCTCTGTAAAAAGGGGGAAATAATAGTACTTGAGTATAAGATGAGACATGACTTTTAAATTATTTTAGCACAGAGCCTGGCACATGGCATGTATCCAGTAACTTTTAAAATTGTCATTACTGCCATAACTCTAAGGGCTTCTTATTTTCTTTGATGTGTCCTCCAGAAATCTGAACAAAAGTTCTCTTTGAAACACCGTTGACCACTGTGCTTGCTCTGTGGACAACTGAGTGCCTTTAATTTAGACTGAAAAGGACTGGTTCACGTCTAGGATGGGGAGGTAGAGGGAGAAATGCCCACAGAATGGTTTTTGCTGGTTTCTCATTAATCCTGACCCACATTTTTTACTAAAATCTCTTGCCAACCCTCAGAGATGTTTCCTCCCCAAAATTCAAGGGTGCTCTCTCCCCCAAAGTGACAAGGTTACTTTGAGTCAGTTACTTTTATTTCATCATCAGCTCTTCCTTTTATTGAATTCATGAAAAAGTCATCTGTGTTTCTGCTGTGCTGCTTCCCAGAACCTCTCTGGACTGTAGCAGATAACCTGGGTTATTAGGAGCTAAGTTGCAAAGAGAGAGAAGGTTAATTTAGGCTTGTCCTGGCCAAAATTCGAGATTTGAGATATAGCGGTATTAACAACATTTATATAATCAAGAGTTCCTTGTATGCTTTTTTTTTAAACTTTGTGCTGGTAGAAATATTTATTGAAACAGTCACAAATCTATATAAAATGCAGTTTATTAGTGTCATAGATACAAAAATATTTTATTTGAAATTATTTTCCCAGATTATCCAAAGCTTTGAGTTTATGGCTTAACACCATAACATTTTTTAGATCTTTCTCCTTTTTTTCCTCATTGATTCATAAGCATCAATAGTGGTCCTTATAAATCATCATAAGCGGACCAAAGCATACTGTAGATTGTACCAATGTACAAATGTGTCACAATGAAATGATGCATTATAAATTCTGATAAAAAAGGAAAACTTACTTTTATTTAGCTTTGGTCATTCTGCCTGCTATAAATACATTATTTCTTCTAGACCTGTGGAAATCCTGAGAAGAGCTTGCAAACCCATATTATTACCTTAATAAACCCTTAGGAGTTGGGAATCCTAGATAGGAATTGCCGGATATGGCTTTAGCCAGGATCATTCAAACCAAATCATTTAGTAGGAAAAATGTTATGTGTATTGAAGAAAATGATGATTTATATTCTAAATGACTTATTACTTATTTGTTTCTTTAAGACATTTATCTTAATTACTAATATACTAATAAGTTTTCACTTATGAGAAGTGAAATAACTACTTTTAGGGGAGGAACCAAGAGCTCTGGATCAGAAAGATGTGGTTTCACTTACAAGTTGGTTGACCTTCATTGAGCTGGTAAACCTCTTTGAGGCTTGGTTTCACCATGTATAAAAAGATCAATAACACCTAACTTAAAAGATTGGTTTGAGGATGAGAAGAGGTTGGATATGTAGAGAAGATAGTGACTGGTTTGGTGTAGGTAGTTCTCAAAGTGTAGTTTATTATGAAGGCGAACAAGTTACCATATTCTCAGTGCTTACTGTATACCGGGCCTCCCTCATTTTCTGATAAGAAAACAGGGATAAGCACCTATCAGTAGCTTTCCCAAAGTCACATAACTATTATATAGTTTATTAATCGCTATAGGCGAGCTCTGGTGTGATAGCCAACAACCCGCACATCTCGGTGGCTTTAAATAGGAAAGGTTTGTTGCTCAAATGTGTTCCTGCCCATCTGGGGTTTTGAGAGGCTGAAGGGGCTCTGCTCCATGCTCTTCTCAGTTGGGAGGATAGGCTGAGGAAATAAATGGTCTCCACCTGGAAGGTTGCTGGTTGCTGGACCCAGGGGAAGAAAGAGAGAGAATCCAGCATAAGCTCTTAAAATATTCTACCCAGAAGGGACACATCATTTTCCACTCACATTTCATTAGCTAGGTCAGGTCCTATGGTCTTGCCTAACTTCAAGATGATGGAGACATGCCAGCCTGTCCTGTATCCTGAAGCGGACAAGAACCAGACATTGGTGAATAGAAACATCTTCCACAGTGACAGAATTCCAATTCAAACCTAGGTTCTCAACTTAAATATGGACAAAATAGGGGAGTGGAATGTCTTACCTCTTCTTAAACCTGTTCCTTATAACATGGCTGTACAGGTGCATCTAAAGAAAATGTTCACAGTTTATAATGTCACCTAGGTGTGATGACTCAAGTCCAAGAGCAAAGACATGATGCCAATCAAAATGAAGGGGATTTATGGGATTACTACTTTTTGTGATTATAGATAACTGGAACTGTTATCCATTTAAGTACCCATTTAAGACTTCGCCTCTTTCTTTGTCATTTATTTGCCTTTTAAGTCAGTAAAGCTGCATTTTCTTCTCTTGTCTTTCTGTCCCTGCTGGCTAACGCTTCTCTACATCATGGCGGACCCAGTATTAACAACTTTGCCTCCCCTCCCCCCACCCTTTGCCTTACAGCTGAGGAAATAGCCTCAGTTGCTCTGTGTGACTACAAGGCACAAATAAGGGAGAAGGCCATGACATTTTGTGCTTCTGTTTCCAGTGTGGTGGAACTTGGGCTCCAAAGAGCATTTCCCCGCATCCAAGCCCAACTGACCATTTAGCTCAGGGATAAAAGTTCCCTGTGGAGACAGCCCTGCACCCATGCAGACAGTCACCCCTGCAGTCACAATCTCTTCTCCTCAACCAAAATGTGGAATCTGAGGTGGCCTTTATTGAATGAGAGAAAAACTTATTTATTTTTGTAAATAAGGACACTTGAAAAGGAGGAATCCCATAATTCTAATCTTGAGTCAGCTATGGGGGCTAGGTTACTAAGCTGTACATATCCCAAGGAATCACCAAGTTTTTCCTTCCGAATGCATTTGTACAGCTTGGGAGCTGTATTTTCACTGCACTGGGTTTTCTGGCAGTTGACTGGTGAACATTCTTTGTCTCCAGCTCCCACTCCAGGATAGTTTTCCTGTTTGCCTGTTCTTTGATGCTTCACCATACTTCCCTTTCCTTCGTCACAATAGGGAAAGTCTCATTAATTCAGAATTTGTGATCTCTCCAACAATGATGGAACTTTTTTTTTTTTTTACTTCTGTGCTCTTAGGGAGAAACTGTTGGCTTGAGCAATCATTGGTGAAGACATACTCAACCTCCTTTAGGGGTGCTTCTTTACATGAAACAAAAACATTAATTACCAAAAAAAATCTTTAACTAGTCAATATTTCTTCAGGACCCTATCTGGTAGCACTTTCTTAATCTGGATTACTCTATGAATTTGTAAGTAATAAAGCTGTGTTTTTATTTTAAAAGATTTACTATAATTAGTTGGTTTGTTCTATAAGTTTGGCTATCACCTGCCTCCCATGGGAAGAATCCCAGTCTTTTGCTCAAAGCCATGAATGTACTTCTTACCTGAGTTTAAGAAGTGCGGTTTTGTTTATATGACCCAGTACAAGGAGTCTAGCTGTAGAAAGGAGGAAATGATAGTTCATCAGTAGTTTGTGATGCTGGCATTCTGGAAGACCCTGGAAGAAGCTCTCCTGCTTTGGCAGAAGAGCCAAGTCCATTGTCATTTAAACGAAATGAAGCTGTAAAGTTTTTTAGAGATGGGTGCTCTTAAGGGCTCAAGGATGTGGAATGTTCCATTTGCTCTATCGGAAAACAGATGTGCAGTAATAAATGAAATTCCTGCTCTTCAGTTTTTTTTCTCCAGTCATATTAGTGAACTACTATTCTTAGAGAAAGTTGGGAGGAGAACAGTTGGTACAACTGAGAACAATTTTCCTTTGAGATCAGTGACCTTACTGTTATTACCCTCCCCACTGTGTGGTCATGCTTCTTTGCCTCTGGGACGTGGGAAGGAATTGAGCAAAGTGTTTTAGAGTGCAGGTTCTGGAGTCACAGATCACAGAGAATGGGATTTAAATCTCAGCTGGGACACTTGCCAGCTGGTATGTAACTTCTCTGAGCCTCAGCTTTCTCATCTGGAAAACAGGGATTAAAATAACACCTGCCTTACAGTTGTGAGGATTCGTTGAGTGCAGCACTGAGCGTAGAACCTGATAATAGTAAAGCCAATGGATATTCTCTGATCTTAAGGCAAGTGGAGCTGAAGTCGAGTTCTGTGTCCTCCAAGTATGCTCTCTGTTCTCTTGGCGATGTCAGCCATCTATAGCTGCTTAAAACACCGGATCCAGTAAGCATATCTCGTCTTCCATTGCATCAGGCCACTGTGATGGCTCTTCATGCCTGCAGTTTCAAGTGCATTTTTGGCTAATGGTGGACAGAGATATGGAGAGCTCCTTAACATCTAACACATTCACTCATGCATGGATTAGGCTAAAGCCAGGGAAATCATTACTTATGACTCTTAATATGTCATCTTCTTCATGTATTTTTCTCCAACTGGAGTGCCAGGAAAATATGGCTTATACTTCTTATATCATTTATTCAACAAATGTGCATTAAATATTCTGAAATTCATAGCAATTTGGCACTGAGGGAGAGAGCAGGAACTTAGTTCGGGGGTGGAGGGAAATAAGACACACATTCAGATAATAAGATAATACACATGCAGATAATAAGAATATGTGGCATGATCCCCACAGACAATATACATCAGAAGGGGAGGTGACCCCACAGCTGTGGCTTGACACACTTGAACCCTCTTCAAACCCCAGTTCCTTGACAGAGCCATTACCTTCCTACCTTTTCTCCTTTTTATACTCTTCCTTTTTTCTATTCCAAATCACAGTCTCCATTAATGTTTGGACTACAGAAACGAGAACAGTGTCTGTAGATACTGAGTCCACGGTTGGCTTGAGAAGCATAAGTTGGGGAGGTGTTAGCTTAAGGAAGACATGCCTCTTCTCCCCAGGCCCCATCTACCTGGCAAACTCCTACACAGCTTTTAGGGCTTATGGTAAGAACTGTCTCCTCCCTGAGTTTTTCTCTGACTTCCCTAGAGAAACTTTTTTGGGGTAGGGATGGAGAATATATTTATCAGTAATATAATTACTTGAAAACAATAAAAATAATGAATATGCTTTATTTTTCTTTCAGGTTTTTTCATGGTTATGCCTCCCCGATAGCCTCTATGTTTCTCTCTTTTCCTTCTCTTCTCCCCTGTCAAAGCCAATCTTTTCCCTTTCCTGGTATAGAATACCTGGAAGAGGGTTTTGAGGAAGGATCAGGGTGTCAAGGCTAGAGAGAATAAGAATGTGGTTTGTGAGAAGTGATATTCACCATCACAAAGAGTGGGAACATGGCTGGAAGTGGTGGGGGACAAAGATAGGACAGGAGCGTTAGTCAGAAGGCCCCATTACAGCACCTTCTGCATACTTCCATCATAGGACTTAGCACTTTGTCATTCTTTGCCCACATGTCTGTCAGCCAATAGCCTTCAAGCTTGAGGGCAGACAGGTGTTCTGGCCATCTTTGGGACCTCAGGTGTAGTAAATACCACTGTTTTCCCATGGCCACGAAGTAAGTTCATTGACTGCAATTCAACTGATCTGTCTGCAGACTCAATCCAACTCACAAATAGGGATGGAAGGATCTGGGACATCTTGCCTGTTACTCAGAACTCTGAATTAGGGATATCCCTTTAAGTCTGTCACTCTATTTGTTGTACATGCCCTCTCAGCCTTTCCTACCCCTAACGCCACGCTTCACTAAGTGTCTCACTGGAATTAAACTAATTAGGGAAGCTTATTAGGAAAGGCTGGAAAACAATTCAGGTATGAAGTTAAAGCCTTATACAGGTGCTTTTCATTCTCCAGCTTCTCAGTGCTATAGCTTTGAGTAACCTAAGATAATGTTGGAGGATGTGAGGTATCAGGGTGCTCTCTTATAAACTTAATCATCTGCACAATTGTGACCTGATGAAATGCTTACCTTACTTACTGTGGTTTTCTATGGTTAGATAAAAGAAAGACATCAGATCATCATGCATGTTTATTACATCTGGGAGGAAGTCTGGAAGACTTCACCTTTATTTGTGGGAGAAAGATAAAAACCCATGGGAAGATGTGTTCCTCCCAACCATTTGTTGATTCCTTCCTTTGCTTATTGAGCACCTACTCTGTGAGAAGCACTGTGATAGGTGCTCGAGATAAATCGAGATAAAATGGTGAAAGATGTGGTATCTGTTCTCAGAGTCCGTAAAGGTCAATTACCTTTCTGATTGCAGTAATAACGTAAACTTTTGCTGTAATGGGCCAGAGAGTAAATATTTTCCTTGTTGTGGGCCATGAGTTCATGTTGTAACGACTCAGTTCTGCCTCTGGAGCACCAAGAGGTTGTCGTAGATGATTCATAAACAAATGGATGTGGCTGTGTTCCAGTAAGACTTTATTTAAGGTTATGGCAATGTGAATTTCATGCAATCTTCATGTATCATAGAACACTATTATTCTTTTGATTTTTTTCAAACTATTTACAAATAAAGCAACTCTTCTTAGCTTGTGGACTGTACAGAAACAGGCAGGGGGCTGAGTTTAGCCCTTGAGTCATAGATTTCCCACCTCTGACCTAGGAGATGATCACTGGTAGTTTAGATCTGTGATTTCTAAGTCAAGCTCCTCTTCAACCAAAGTGGAGTTCTCATGTCTCCTGCCCCCAAAACCCCAGCTCCAGAGGTCTTTCTACAAAACAAAAGTCTTTTTATAAATGTATGGTACTACGGGGGACATCCGGGAACTTGTTTTCCTGAGAGAAAACGAAAATGACTCCAGTGACTATTTGGTCTCTGAAACAGCTTAGATTCCCGCCCCCCCCCCCCGTTTTTCCCCCTTTCCCTATCTCCATACTAGAAATTAACATAAAAATTCTTTCTGGCTAAATTCCCAATACATTTTCACAGTGAGCGTTTTCTGAAGTGAAAATTAGTAGCTTCCTTGCAGTTTTCATCAGGGATGTGAAATTGTGCAGCTCACAGGGGTGGAGAACTCAAACCCCATTTATGAATTAATACATGCTGCCGAGAGTACCTTGCTATCTGCTGAGTGCCAGGGATTCTTTTCTACAAAATCCTGAGTATCTACATAGTGTATTTTAATTTCCTTTCTCATTCCGCCAGTGAGCGAATGCCATTTTCTATTTGCACAAATGAATTAATATGTAACAACTAGTACCTGTATAAGATTATCTTATTTACACCATCCTTAGGGGTTGGCAGCACTTGGGCAAATTATAATGTCTTTCTCTAGTACACCCTCCTTCCTGGCCAATTTTTATCCAGGTGAAATGTAGCAACAGAGAGCATGAAGGACACCATCAAACAGGAGCCACAGGCAGTGGGAGTAGACATCTGTGGGGGCAGATCTGGCTCAAGTCCCAGTTGTGGCTGCACAGTGACTAGGGACCTATAGAAATTCCTTGTTGAAGCATAAGATGACTTTCACATCTCATATCTTTTTCCTTGGACAACCTCTGCTTTTCTCTTTCTCTAACCTTGGTTCCCCAAAACAGCATTGAGTCCTCAGTGTTCAGGATCTTGGCTGTTGAACTAGAACTCTATTTTCCCCCTCCAGGGATGACTCTGATCTTTCAGGTCAGAAAATTATGATAGTGGAGGAAATTTGACTCCTGTGGCAACTCACAGGAATCATGGGGGAAGGAATGTTGTCATTGTTAAAAAAACAAAACAAAACAAAACAAAAAACCACTTGTGGGCTTTGGCTCAGACAGATTTGGATTTGAATCCTGTTTTTTTCCACTTAGGAGCTAAAGTAGAGTTCAAGCAAAATAATTAGCTCCTCTGTGTCTTAGTTTGGATAGCTGTGAAGTGGAGGAGAAAACCTTCCTCACAGAGTAGAGAGGAGGATTAAATGAGATAATGAACAGTTAGTAAGTTCCCATTAAATGCTGAGGAATGCATTGAGTAAGCGGTCTATAAAAATACTACCACTCTGACAAGATATTAAAGAAATCTGTTTCCTTCATTTATGCACCAAATGTTTGTTGAATTGCTGTTTGCTTCTGAGAAGACCGAGAAATAAAATCCACGTACCACACAAAACAGAGGAGCTCACATTCAAATAGAAAAGGCAACCATCTGCCAGCAAGTGCAGTCATGCAGAGTATGGGTGTAAAACAGAGGTATATAGAGTGGGGCCCCCGATGTGGGAGACATCAGCACACCTGGGGACATCCAAGAAGGAGGTGGGCAAGCTAAGTGTGGAAAGATGCATAGAAGTTTGTCAAGTGGTCAAGGGAAGAAGTATGTTCCATTCACAGATAGTGTGAGATCTGGTTTTGCTAGTTTAGGATAGCAGAGGGGGAGAAAATGGTCACAGTGGGCCTGAGGAGGGATGCAGGGGTCCGGGTATAAGGGACCTTGAATATCATGTGAAAGAAACTGACTCTGACATACTCATTGGATCTTTATGATGTGTGGGAGGGCAGAATGCTATTAGTGAACTGATGTCCAGTCCCTCTGTAAGTGTGTTTGAGCTGGAGTGGAGATCCATGGAGGGCTCAGTCACCACGGATGTGTCCAACCTGTCCCTTACACATGAGGAACCTGAGGCCAGAGATCAAGTACTGCAAAAAACGACCTGACAAAGCAAAACAGGATTCGGGATAGGTCATCTAAGTTCAGTGCTTTAGGCTTCCTCCACACCAAGGCCCTGTCATGTAAATCTAGGCTTTTTCAGGGAAGGCCTGCGTTCTCTGTGCTGGATTTGAACACAGGTTCCATTCTAGCATCCTTCCCTGAGAAACTGCACCATCCCACCTTCTGGACTTCAGAACTATGGGCACTGCCTGCTGGGAGTGGGGACCTCAATGGGAGCAAGGATGGAGATTTTTCCAAAGAGGAAATGAAGTTACTGCTATGCTTTCGAGATCAGAATCAAAATCAAAACCCAAAACAGATTGAGAAAGACCTCTTTCTTTTCCTTGAACTTGGAATCCAGGGACTGTTTTACAACTGGAAACCCAGGCATCACAGTGGCAGCTCTGGACTTTGATTACCTAACCCGCAGCCATCACCCAGCCCTTGCTTACCCAGGGCCTAGCGGGAAGCACACCAGCCTAAATAGGTGTGTGTGAGTGTGTGTGTGTGTGTGTGCGTGCGTGCGTGTTTCAGATTACAGGTGCCTGGGGAACGCGCGCCCAGGGCAACAGAGCGGGGGCCTGGGTTTCCTCCCACTTTAGGGCCCAGAAAAAGGGGCTGGAAGCTGAGCTTCACTTCCAGCTTCCCCAGGCTCGGTTCCAGCAGCGCTTGGGGCTCTCCAGAACCTCTGCGCTCGCCTTCCCTCCTCCCTTAGCAACCGCGAGGCTGTGGATACCGCCAGCGGGTAGGGGGCCGGGAGGCTCCGGGGCAGCTCTGGGGAGGCGGCGGCCCAGCTCAGGTGCCCCGGCCACGGGCGGCCGCAGTGCGGAGTCACCCGGCGAGCGCAAGTGTCGCTGCGCCAGCGCGCACGGGGCCCCGCGCACCCAACCTCCGCACCTGCCTCGGGGTCCAAAAGGGATCCTGCAAAAATGAGCCATTCTCACCCGGCTGGGTAAGTGACAACTGGAGCTTTTCCACCCCGCGGCAGGTGGCGGCTTCAGCCAGCGGCCCCTCCTCCTCCCTCCTGCAGCGGAGAAAGGGGCTAGAGGGGAAGCGAGAGGGAGGGCTGGGGAAGAAGAAACAAATAATAGGAATTCTGGGTTGCACGGAAGATGGCAGAAATCCCAGGCTTCCTATCTCCTCCCTCCCTTCCCTCGCTTCTTTCACCGACGTTCGCCTCTTCGAAATTTTCACTGTGGAAGGATTAAAAAAAAAAAAAATGGATGTGAAAAACGCATACATTAAGCAGGGACGTTAGCTGGGATCAAAAAGATCCTGCGGTGTGGGACATGTGCGTTTGAATGCAAAAGTAGAGGTCACCAAAATATGCATTCGTTTGGAGATTTGGGACTGAGAGATAAATTTCCACTGTGGCCTCTTGCAAAGAAATGAGGTGTGAGTTGATTTAATGTCGAGGGAGGTTTTACTGTTAAGGGCGCCCCTTATTTCAGAGTCATGGGGGATCTTTAAAAGTATTTTGACCAGGGAAGGTGGTACGATACTGGAGAGGAAGGAGAGAAGGAAGGAATTGTGCCCTCTTATGTTTACACATGATCTCCTATTGCTTTGGGCAGGGTGACTCCTCAGAAGATGTATCTGGCAATTATTCAATCTATTTTAGAAAGTTAACACGGTCATTATTGGCTGTTGTTTAAAAAAAAAAAGTCTCTGTCCTTTTGTTGGAAAGGAGAATATCCAATTTCCTCCTGAATTAAACAATGTAATGCATGTTAGATGGTTTTTTATTATGATACATCTAGTAAGCAGATAATATCCTAGTTGATCTTGCAACTAATTTGAAAATGTTTTCCTTTTTAATTGGATTTATTGCACATTTTAAAGAGCAGCAAATTAGTAGAGGACAACATATTTAAGATCATTTGGGGTTTGTGACATCTAAAATACCACATTAGTCGTTGTGTTTAGGATTGATAGTCGAACTTAAAGATTTTTATGTTTTAATGAATTCTCTGAGTGTAATGACATAAAATGTTTAAAGAACTGGAGATAACAAGGTGCCATGTTGGAAGTCAATTTCAGAACTCTTTTTGGAAAGCAGTGTAGCTACCATGAAACAAGCTTCTTCTCATTTTATCTCAGATTGAATTTAGTTTAGGTCCTTTACCACTTTAAGGCTGAACTCCTGTGCAATTTTAGTTAGCCGTGGGTCCTGTGGGATGTAAATGGCACTATTTTTTTCTGCAGCTGCTGTTTGCAGTATGTCCACATACAGGAAATGAATGTGTCAGTCATGGTTGTCTTCCTATGTTTTTCAAGTTTTTGGCTAAGTTAGAATCTTATTAGACCATTTAATCATCCATTTTAAAATGTGGAAAAACCTGTAGCTGCTTATTAAATTGTGCATGATTAAGATTTCAGAAACTGAAGTGAAATTTTTCTGAAGCTCCATTGGTTCTGAGCACATTGGGAAAAAGGAAAATTTATGATCTAGGGAAAGAGTATGCTTCATGGTATTCTTCAAGAAAGATACTAAGATGGCAACGCTAATTTTGCACTAAAATTGTAAGCTCCTGGAGAGTAGACACCGTGTCTTATTAATCTTTGTGCCCCCTTCACCTAGGACAATGTTCTGCATAAAGTAAAGCTCAGCTAATGTTTGTTGAATGAATGGTGTGTTCTGACACCGCCTCCAGTCTAGAGGTGGATGTATTCACAAAGGAAAAGCGTATTAGAGCTGAACATTTGTTACCATAAGCTGAACAAGTGTTTACCATGTGCCATGCTAGAGAATAATGTTTTACATGAAATACCTCATTTAATTTCCCCACCCATTTCATGAGGCCGATTCTAGTCACCCTCATTCTCACAGGGAAGGGAACTGAGGTCTGAAAATTTTGAAAGGGCTCACAGGTAGGCAAGTGTCAGGGCTGGAAAGCAAAACCAGGCCGTCCAGTTTCATTGCCTGTGCACTGAACAATTACATGGCATTGTATCTCATGGCCAGTAGCTGAGATGTATGGGAGCCCTAGATGCATAGGAATTCCTAGCCAGATCAGACTAACATCTGACAAGTGATTCCTGTACATAACTATCTGGCATTTTGATATATAATTAGAAAATTATTTTGTAATAGTGGGTATATGTGTATTTTTTTTGTTTTTAGTTCATCAAAAGTAAATGAAAACAATAAACATAAGAATAACAACTCTAAAGGCCTTAAAATTCATCCACAAACAAAATTATTCAAATTGCTGAAGTTTTTTGTCAATATAAGTAGTGATTCTTTTTCTTGACTATGCCACCATTTGGAAATAATAAAAGTTTCAGAGGCAAATAAAAGGTTTCATTAAAGCTGAGAAAGCTTTTCCATCCTTGCTGAAGCAGTTTGTACTTGTTACATTTTAAGGATAAATGGTAATGAAGTGCAGTGGTACAATGAAACAGAAATTTCAAATCCCTAAAATTCCACCAATCAGTAAGTGATGGCCCTGATGCTTTCTCTTGGTGCTTCCTTTGAGTGCCACTGCTTACTTAATTACAGCTTGAAACACTTGATGTAAAAATTGCAAAGGGCTTGTGCTGACTTGGTTCAGAAAGAGTTTGGAGTAAACAAAAGTGGTCTTAAAAACTTCTGCCAAAGATTATAATAGAGACTTTGAATCTGAGCTGCATTGTAATTTGGGGGAAGTCAACTATAAAACACCACTCCTGGCACTGCCATCTCTAATGCAGTTGTTTGAGAGTGGAAAATTTCAGCTCATAGTCCCTCTAGTTCGCTAAATCTCATCCTGGGTTGCTATTGGCGTGTAGGCGCGTGTGTTTGTGGGTTGCGCACTAGTCCTGGAGGTGGAATGGGGATTTTATACCCCTCAGTCATGCATGAGTTTAAAATGATACGGCTCTTCTAACTCCTTCAAAGGATCGTCACTGAATCCATGTGAAGTTGATTCCCTGTGTGAAAGATAAGCTTGGCTCTAAATAGAGATAGTCACACTCGTCTGTAAATTTGCTTTGAGGAATTGGAAGAATGGGGAGCATTATGGTTATGACAAGATAAAAATGCAGAAGATGTATGCTTGGAAAGATTGCTCCAAGGTTTAGACACACTTTTTTTTTATTTAGACTTATTAATGTATATCTTTCTAATGTAAACAAGTGTTTCTGTACTGACGGAGTACAGATCTCCTTCCACTTATGACGGGGTTATGATCCAATAAACCCCTAGTAATATAAGTCCAAAACGCACTTAATTCACCGAACCTGCTGAACATCGTAGCTTAGACTTGCCTACTTTAAATGTGCTCAGAACACTTCCATTAGCCTATATATTGGGGCAAAATCATCTCACACGAAGCCTATTGTATAATAAAGTGGTAAATATCTCATGCAATCTATTGAATGCTCTACTGAAGGTGAAAAACAGAATGGCTATCCGGGTACATACAGAATGGTTTAAGGGTATCTGTTGTGTATCCTTGTGACTGTATGGCTGACTGGGAGCTGCCACCGCCCAGCATCACCAGAGAGCATCATACCACATATCACTACCCTGGGAAAAGATCAGAATTCAGAATGGTTTCTCCTGGGTGCTTATTGCTTTTGTACAATTGTAGTCAAAAAATTATAAGCCAAACCATTGTAAGTTGGGGACAATTGTATACGGAAGTATGGTATAGAAAGAATTAACACATTCCTAGTACTTGCCGGTAACTCAGTCCTTCTTCATCAAAGGTAGGGTGAAAACTGCTGGGAGTAAAATTGTCAATTTTTAGATAGTGGATATATATATTCAAAAATGACAAAAAATTATAAATTGTCATTTACAATTGGAGTGCCCATTGCAGTTTGTCTCTGCCTTTTTTGGTTTATTTGGTTCAACAGGTTATTTTTAAAAATTGTGATATAATTAACATATAACATTAGTTTCAGGTGTATGATATAATAATTCAATATTTGTATGTCCCACAAAATGATCAACACAAATACTGTGTGATCTCACTTCTATGTGAAATCTAAAACAGCAATAACAACAAATGAACTAAAAGATACGGAAACAGGGGAAGGGTGAAGGGAGGGTGGTGGTGATGTGAGTGACAGGAATCAAAAGGCACAAACCTTCAGTCGGTAAGTAAATCATTACAGCTAATAATACTCTTTTTTTTAATTTGAAATTTGCTTAAAGAGTATATCTTAAACGTTCTTATATATACACACACAATTTGTACTATGTGTGGTGATGAATGCTGACTAGATTTAAAATTGTGGCGTCTCTGCCTTCTTTTTTTTATTTTATTTTATTTTTTATTTTTATTTATTTATTTATTTATTTGACACAGAGAGAGATCACAAGTAGGCAGAGAGGCAGGCAGAGAGAGGGGGTGGGAAAGCAGGCTCCCCGCTGAGCAGAGAACCCCATGCGGGACTCAATTCCAGGACCCTGAGATCATGACCCGAGCCGAAGGCAGAGGCTCAACCCTCTGAGCCACCCTTACCAAAGTGTAGTGCTTCATATGGCTGTAGCAACTTTCTAGTCTCTTTGTTGCTCACCACTCACTCCTACTACCAAAATTATCTCTGTCACACAGAAAAGCAGACTTGAAGTCATTAAATATTTGCATTCAAATTGGGTAGTTTCTACTCACCCCCTTCTTACATATTAACCATTTAACTTCAGAAATAAATTGTTTCTGATTAAATGAGGTGTATCGAGTGAGCTCATTTGTCTTGACTTCTCTGATCATCTATTAGAGAGTCTGCTCTTTTTGTTATAGATGGGATGTCTTCTCTTACCCCTTAGATGGAATTGGAAAGGGATTTGTTTGTACATCACTCAATTCTTTGAATTCCTTCAGAGTTATAGGCCAAAAAATCACATAGTGATCTATCACCAAAAAGTGTTTTCAGGGATCTTTCAATGAGATCCTTCAATTGTGTTGAAAGCAAAGCGTTGGACTTTACTTGTGATCATATGTGTTGGCCAGTCATGAAGGCACTTGTGTTAACATCTGTGCAATACTTTAGGTTGCCCCTTTTATTTTCCAGGTGTCCTCCTAAATTCAGTGCACCCTGATAAGACACTGGGTGGTGAGAGGTGTGCCTTTCTTTTGTAAAAATGGAAAGATGATTATAAAAGGGAAGAGGGGGTATGGATCATTATGATGTGGAAGAGCATTTTCAATCAGATCAGTTTTAGGCTATCACCGAAGAAACTAGAGGGTCTAGAAATTAATTCCCCTAAAACTATCCTTGCCTGGGTTCCATTAGGAAAGTCTTTAGGTATCCAAGGAATGTGCATATCCAGGTATGTATTCTCCTTGTGTAGAGAACAGGGTCTGTCAGATGCAATCTTCTGTAGCACCTCACTTCCTTCCTTTCTTGCAATCTCTGCTGAAGAAAGGTCTCTCTAACTGCAAAAAGTGGAGACTTCCCCAGCTTACTTTGATTATTAGTAACTACAAAAAGTTTTTCAGGGAGATGAGAAAATAAAACTTCTGTGATCCAATTTTCAAACCTAAAATCAGCCTCAAATAGTCTGGGCCTGGGTGTTTATATATTTTCAAGACTCTAAGTTTCCAGAGATACCATTTTCAATGAAAATTTCAGATTCTGGAAGATAGTACTGAAATAATCTTTTTAACTTTAATTAATAATTTTGGCACAAACTGAAAGAAGTAGTATGCAGTTTGAATTATTGGATCTTTCCTGCCAGTGACTTACTCAGTTCCCCCCACAAATAGTTGAAAATAGTGTAGGCTTTGGAATGATTCCATAAATGTCCATGGGTCTAAAGTAAACTATTAAATTAAGAGGCGGTAAAATTTGTGAAAGAGGAAAAAATAGCTAGGATTTAAAATTCATATAGATCTGCAAGCATCTTTGTCACCTTTCCCTAAACTTGAAGTCCCAAATGATGTATTATAAATATGATTTATATTTTTTGAAAGGATAAAGGAAGAGGACAATCAGTTGAGTCACAGTCAAAGTAAAACCCTTGGCACCTCAAACACAAATAAATATAGTGAACTGACAGACTTTTATGCTTTCAGATAAACTTTTTAAGGTAAATGTATTTATATATAGTTATCTTATTAAATTAATTTTTGGTTTGAATGTTCAATTGCTGGTCCTGATTGCACTGAATAAGAATTGGGCAGTGCCCTCTAAGTTGATTTATTTGAGTGTATGGACACTGCATTTTGATTTTTCTTTAGTTTCTTGCTTTAGCCTAACTCCATGGTTCTGAAATTTATGCATACAAAGAATTACTGAGTGGTGTGGCATACACAAAACCATGAGTATCATACTTTATTGATTAAGCTCATGATTTTTAAGAATATTTTTGACAAGGGGCGCCTGGGTGGCTCAGTGGGTTAAAGCCTCTGCCTTTAGCTCAGGTCATGGTCTTGGGGTCCTAGGATCGAGTCCCGCATCGGGCTCTCTGCTCAGCGGGGAGCCTGCTTCCTCCTCTCTCTCTCTGCCTGCCTCTCTCTGCCTACTTGTGATGTCTGTCAAATAAATAAAAATCTAAAAAAAAATTTTTTTTGACAATATAATAAATTTGCATCTTGTGCTAACCACAACCCAAACGTTAGGTAGGATTCCACTATACCTCTGGTTTCTAACTGATCAGAAGCCATTTTTTAAAATTATTATTATTATTATTATTATTTTATTATTATTATTATTATTATTATTTTACTAGCTAGAAGCTCTACATAACTGTCTTCTTCCAGGAATTTCAATTAGGGGACACATCCTTCATTGACAACATCATTGCTGCAGGTTGTTATATTAGAAAATATATTTGGATTAAAGTAATTCACCTGAGAGCTCACCTTTCTGGATTAATGTCTTTTCCAGAGAAAAGAGAAAAAGATGTTACAAGTTCAGTAGATGCAGCTTGAAAAATCATGCCTTACCGAGATTCTGCCAATATTAGGATTAGAGGTTTCTTTTTTTTTTTTTTTTAAAGATTTTATTTATTTATTTGACAGACAGAGATCACAAGTAGGCAGAGAGAGAGAGGAGGAAGCAGGCTGTCCACAGAGCAGAGAGCCCAATATGGGGCTTGATCCCACGACCCTGGGATCATGACCCGAGCCGAAGGCAGCAGCTTTAACCCACTGAGCCACCCAGGCGCCCCTAGGATTAGAGGTTTCTTGAGAGTCTTTGTCAAAGCATTGCTGTTATAGTCAGCCACAAGACACATACTTTAGAAGTGAAGAACATTTCAAAGTGTACACGTATGGGTCAGACTTCCTTAATGACTTCTCATTCTCTGAGGGTCTCTTCCGACCCCTCACTCTTCTTGTCTACCATTCTCTTTTGTATGGTTAACTCTTTTTTTGGTCTGTGGGCAGATGGCTGAGAGTTGTGATTTCTTCTTCTGCCCAGTGCTCTGGGGAATCTCTTTGGAGAGCTTCATTATCCTCTCTACATCCATCCACACTACCTACATGGATGTGGTGGGATCAAGAAGGTATCTGTACCCCTTTCGGGTAGATCATCAATGACCCTTTTCTGTTTGCTGACACAGATAATTTGGAATCAAATTGTGGGTTTCTTTGTACTCAAGAAATACATTCCTTGTTTCTATCTAAATCCATGTTACATCGTTCAGTTGGTCATCTTTTTCACTGTATTTTGTGTTTTGATCTGAATTGTACCCCCACCCAAATTTATATGTGCTGTGCTAACTCCCAGCGCCTCAGATGTGACTGTATTTTGAGATATGATTCTTAAGAGGTAATCACAGTTAAATGAGGTCAGTGGGGTCATTCATCTAATATGACTGGTGTCATTATAAGAAGGGGATGTTAGGACATAGACATACAGACAGAAAAAAGACCATGTGAAGATAGAGGGGAAAAATGGCCATCTGTAAGCTCAAGAGACAGGCCTGGAACAGATTTTCCCTCATTGTTTTCAGAAGAGACCAACCCTGTTGAGACCTTGATCTTGGACATCTAGTCTCCAGAACTGTGGACAATAAACTGCTGTTTAAGCCCCACAGTCTGTGACACTTCATTATGGCAGCCCTCCTGTACTAATACAACCTGTTTGTCACTGCTGATGCTCTTTATTATGTGGTCCTGCAAAAGCTAAAGATGGCCTTTATGAGAAATGTAGTCATGGGAAATAAATGATTTAACAAAACGAGGCTCATGAAGAGTGGAGATCGGAAGCCAAAAGTTGAAAAGGGAGATAAAACTCAAAGCAAACAGAAAGTATGATTAAAGCACTAGTGAGGAGAAGTAATTAAGGTAATAAGTCAATGATCTCTACTGGTTAAGTATTGAACTTTTCTTTTTAGTCTGATTCGTAATCAAATTATTCCCCACCTCTCAGCATCTTACACTAGTTGGGCTAGAAATTGAACATTTTAAGCTGGTGATCCATTTTTCTGTGACTGTTATTATTTTCTTATAATAGTAATAAACATTTATAAATTCATGAAAATTCTTAGGGCAAAATATTGAAACAAGGGAAAAACAGCAGGGAACTAAACAGACAATATAAATTGCACATAGTAGTTATGAAACAGCATTGAAAACTAAGGATTTTAAATTGAATTGAATCATAGTGTTTTATTGTAGCAGTTAATCTGACATTCTCTATATGCCATGGATTGTAATATTTTATATTTGTGAATATTATGTGGCTCTCATATTAAGAAGTTGTCTCTCTTCATAGTTTGCTCCAAGATGTTTACAATAACATTGTTTCTGTTGTTTAGATTCAAATAAAAATAATCTGCTGTAAATTAGAATAATAGACTTGGAGGAGATCTCAATGAGTCTCCAGGTATTAGGGATACAAGTTGTTTTTATTTTCTTCCTTATACTTATCTGTATTTTGAAAAATTTCTACTTCGAGCAAAAGAGAAAAGAAAAAAGAAAAATTGCTTGACATCCTCCCATTGATAATCATAGTAGGGTTTTTTTTTCTTTTATTTTTTCTCCATTTTCCTATGTCTATCCTTTTAAAGCTACACTGACAAAGCTATATTGTTTGAAAGGCTATTTCTAAGACAGTACTGTTTTTAAAGTTACACCAACAAGTAAGGAAGGCAATTCCCTCGTAGCATTCCAGTCGTCTTATATTTCCCTGTAACTACAAAGGTCTTGAGGGTAGAGACCATACCTCTCTACATATTTTGGTCTTCCATGTACTTCAGGACTATACCCTGCATTTGGCTCAGTAATTGCTGGCATAAGCAATCCCCTTGAAATCAGTAGCTTGGAATCTCTCAAACTATCAGCAAATGGCTCTTTCACCGTAATTCATAGGAATTTATATAAAGTTATCACTGTTAAATTTTTCTTTCCTACAAATTTTGCTTTCCTCTCAGTCAAACTTGACACTTAGAGCTTTGGCCTAGGCAGGAATCTTCCAGAATAGGAAGTGGGCTTAGGGAGTGAATGAGGCTGACCTGAGGCTGCATTCTATGTAGAGGGATATTGAGGTTCCAGTCCTTGGTGAAGAGATTAGCCCACAGAAGAAGAAAAGGGAAAGTCTGAAGTTTCAGGACCAAATGCAAGAGCATGGGGAAGGAACCAGATCCCAAAGTCCTATTTCAGGCAGCAGGGGAGGTCAAGAAAGCAAGCTGGGAGACAAGGTCCAAGGAAAGGTAGAAACTGTCAGGGGAGTGTGGATGGAAGGTTAGAGCATTTCAAAGGGGGCCACAAACAAGGACTTGAAGTCTTGGAAAGATGGGAACTGTCTGAAAGTCATCTTATTTTTTTGTGTCCTTCTAAGGGAAAAGGAATGATATTCCACAGGGAAAATCAATGTTTCATTAAAAAAATATGAGATGAACATGCTACAGTAGGAAGAAGAATATTGTTAGGGTCAGAGAGACATAGGTTTGAATCTCAGTTGTGCCTTATGGGGACTTAGGAAAGTTAATTTCCTTGTGCCTCACTTTCCTTTCTCAAAAATTGGGCTAATAAATACCTTCCTTGCAGAAATATTGGCACATATTAGAGACTCAGTGAGAGACAGCTATCGTGTGTCTATTTTGATCTTCATGCAAAGCATATGTTGCTTAAGTCTTTTTTGTTTTTTTTTCTTGCTTAATTTTTCCAGCTTTATGAAGATGTAATTGACAACACTATATAAGTTTAAGGTGTACAGTATGAAGGTTTCATATGTGTATGTTTTATAAAATGTTAGTTAGCACATTGTTAAATCTTTAGCATCTAATTCTTAAAGTACATCAACTCAACGGTAACTTCCAAAATCCACTGAGCATTTAGTATATGATAAGCAATTTGCTAGGTTTTTCATATTGACTCATTTAATGCTCTCAATGATTTTCAAAAATAGCGCTATTATTGTTTCCATTTTC
>RCUC01093006.1:0-10827 GCA_003697995.1 Taxidea taxus jeffersonii | reverse complement strand
CCCCCTGCCTGTCCCTTGAGGAGGAGCTAGTCATCTTCTTCACAGATTATTTTTTAAGTGGCTTTCCCAGCTAAAATGCAACTGATTTAAATAGTCGAGATGATTTTTTTACCACTAAAAAGAATCTGAGTTTAAGTCATTAAATCTTAAAATGACAGGTGAGAGAAAGCAAGAGCAGAATTTGGTTAGCAGGTAAAGGTCACAGGCCCTTCTTGTATTTGGGGGGTGAGCGACAGGGAGTTAAGAATGGAAGTTGATAGTAAAAGCACATATAAAGGAGCAGAGGGAAAATGTCCATGAACCAGAACCTGCCTGGTATCTCAGGGCTGCTCTCCGGAAACCCATATGACACTTCACCTTGTCCTATCTGGAAATATGGCAATTGGATGATAAAGGATGATTTCAGGCTTAGGGGTTAAAATTTAGGTATTTTAAATTTTTCTTCTCTTATAATTAAAGAAATATATATTCTGGAGTTCTCTACAATTGCATTTATTAAACAAAGGTGAGCTTGCCAACAGAGCCGAAGTCAAATAGAATCGCTATGACTAAATTGTTTGTATCCCAAACCATCACGTTTTTAGTCTTACGGGATACATTGACTCTTAAAAACTAATGTTGAACCAGTGCCCTGGTTCCAAATGAGGTCAAGCTACTGAAAAGCCCTTCACAGAGTTCCTGCCTCTTAAGAACAATGTAAAGGAAAAGAAAGCAATTTAAGACAAGTCTAACCTTCTGCTTCACTGATGGTCGCACCGGCTAATTTGCATTTGTCAACACATTCTTCTCGGGCCTGGCCATCTGCAGACAGGTGGCATTCAATGCAGCTCCTGTGAATGTTATTCAGTAGAGTTTATCAGTTCATGTCTGTGGAAAACAGATATGCAGCTGGGGTATTGCTTTAAAGCTGTTACTATGATTTGTGCTATAGGGGTGTCTCATAGAGGGCGCTGCCTTTTGTTACTTTCAGAAAGATATTTGGGTGATGTTCAAGAGGAAATTGCCTTATTCTGATTCTCTTTAGTAATCAGTGTTTTGTGAGCCAGGCTTGATAATAGCTACTATCCTCATTTATTTATAATGATTGCTTCTGATTGGTTGAATAACAAACAAACAAACAAACAAAAAACCCCAACAATAAGATACACTTATTTTGGTATTTGATTTTTTGATTCATTTTACATTCTCACAAGAAGGGTTTATTCTCCTAAAATATGATCAGTGACTAAACAATGTTTGAATTTCCTAATAGAAGTTGTCTGTATTTTAACAAGAACTGTAAGATTTCATACATGTCATGAATGACTATTTTAAAGATTCACTTGTCTGTAATTATTTTGAATAAGTCCAAGCCTCATAGCGGTATTTTCAAAAGCTGAGGTTACAACTTGGATCCTATTAATGCAGGCTTTTAAATAAACAATCGCTACTTACAGAAAATTACAGAAAAGTGTATTTCCAAAAATAGCCTGGGAATTAAGCTTCTCTAATGATGTCTATACAGCAAAGTAAAACTCAGACTCTGAATTAGTCTTATGCTGAAACTCACTTCACAACCAGACTCTGTTTGGAGTAACCTAAAACAGCAACAGTTTTCTTAGGTATCATCCTGCCTCTCTCTTCCCCAGGCCATGGAAATGTATACTCTTTTAAGTGCTGGAAACATTCCCCCCCCCATGCTTCATCCCAGGCCTCCCCCAATCTCAGCAGAAATTGTCCTGACCTAGGCAAGCCTTCCCTAACCCTTATCAGTTAGTTCTCTTGCAGTGGGAGCCTCTGTGTTCCTTTGTAGGAAGGACTGAGGAGCAGCAGTCTATGTGGGAGTGGGGATAGAAGTCTTGGCTGGAAATTGCCTTTGCATTTCAAGTATATTGCATTTATCTAGGTTGTATATTTACTTAGAGTGGCTTCTCAGGAGGCTGCTGGACACTGTGGAAACCCGTAAAACCCTCTACCCTTTGATGCATCTCAATGATGTCTGCCCAAGCTAGTGTGGTAGCCCTGCCATATGGTGCCACAGCACCCTTTATATCCCTTATTGTAACTGTCAGCTCAGATATCGTTATAATTCCTTTAAATAATGTCTGTCTTTCCCACTGGATTCTTAGCACCTGTGATGGCAGGAACTGTAACTGTTTCAGTCATCACTATATGCCCTTGGCCTAACACAATTTCCGGTGAACAGTAGGTACTTAATACCCATTTGATAAGTGAATGTATGAATGAATAAATGGAAGAATGGACTCATCTCAAAGCTAACCTAAGCACCTGATTCCTCAAACTTAAACTACCTTGACTGTTAACTTTGTATTTTATAAACCACATTTTAAATTGAATCATGTCTACAGAGAAGATTAAATAGATAAATACTGGGAGAAACACCCCAAAAGGACATTTTACATTTAATTCCATTCAAGTAAGTCTAACCATGTCCCCACACTTTTTTTGGCATATGTCCAGACACAGTGACAGAGGAGTTCTGACACCTGAGTGGTGAGGAACCACTGAGTGAATATTGATTTTCTTACTTGGTTTATACTGGAAATGCAAATGTCACCATGTTGGGTATAGAGTTAATGAAGCTATGAACTGCTTAAGCATGTTTGCTGCATAATCCATTATACACTGCAATGTCATAACACGGTCTATTTGGAGACTTGTTTCACTTGACCTAGAAATGTTGCCCCCACTTTCACTGAGAAATGAGCTACTAACCAAAGAAATAGTGTTTTACTGGAAAACAAAAAAGTGTTTTGTTGTCATTGCTGTTCATATGGTATAAAAGAAAACACAACACACAATAGTTGTGTAGAATGACAACCAAAGACAGGTGCCAAAGAGCATGAGCTGTACAGAAGAGGGAAGAAATGGAAAGCCATGTTCCTCTTTCTGCCTTTTTGCCTCCATGAGTCTATAGAGAGGAATGAATCAGCAAGGTCAGGCTCTAAACTTCTAGATAAGGAAGAAGCTTGTCTGTTGCCCCTGAAAAGGCACTGAGTGTGAGTGTCATCAGTCTACATCCGGGGCATTCCTTCTGTGTCACTGGTATTGTAAGTGAAAGGCCATCTGATGTTATCAGTGTGGGAAATCAGCTCAGCTTCCCCAGGATTGCCTCTAGCAGGAATGTGACATTGTGGTCCTGGATAATGAGGACAAAGAAAGAGACAAAGGAGACACTGACGTTCCAGGCTGAGGATCACAGGGGCTTGGTGACTTTGTGTGTTTGGGTGGATGCTTCGAGAATAAAACCACCAAAAGTAACACGAGGGAAGTCGACACATTACCGTTTAGAGTTACAGGGATCACCACAGGTGGGACAACGCTCACAGGTCGGTCCAGAGGCTCCGGGGTTCGTGCAAACACATTTGCCACAGACGCAGTCTCCTCGCCCGCTGCAGGGCACCCCGTCCTCTGAGAGGCAAGACTCCGTGCTGGTGGTGCAGTTACAGTACTCACCAGCCCAGCCGGGTCTGCACACGCATTCACCGCAGTCACACACGCCGTTATCTGCAAAACAAACGCCTCGCGATGCTTAGGGCCACGGCCACTTCAGATGGGGTTGGGGGGGGCATCTTTTCCCTTTGCCTTTAAACACTTCAGAAAGACTGAAGGAGAAAAATGAGAAAAAAGTGAGTGTGTGGGGGCTAGGGGGAGTTATATTTTATAGAACGAATTTTGCTAAGTGTGTGTATTTATTGATCTGAAGACCAATCCGATTACCTGATGTTATATCAAAAAGAACTTATAGGCAGATGAAATGAGATAATCTACAAGCCTATAATAGTAACTTGGTGTGTGTGTGTGTGTGTTTAAATTGTTTTTACAATTTTTTTGTTTTTAATTAAGGTGCCATAAGATAGAGATGCAGCACAGACCTGGGTAATGCCTCCCCTCTACATCATTTAAGCTGAGTGATCATAAAAGCCTCATCTATTAAATAGAGGGAATAAAATCTTACAGCAGTTGTGGTCAGATGAGATAATGTGTAAATCTTCTAGTTTTGCATTCACCAATTAGATGTCCTACAGGCAAATGTTGAATGCTTAATAAATTCATTTATTTAAGAAACTTTAATTGAGCATATATCATGTGCCGAAGATTGTATTAGGCATGAAGATACAAAATTAAATAAGGTCACTGAGCTTATAGTCTAGAGTAGGAGACAGGCAAATAAATACTACTAGTAATAAATACTGTCCAATGGGTTAAGTGTTATGCACACAGTGGGAGAGTTTCCAAATTAGACCAGAAATTTGGGGATGTTTCCAAAGGAGGTGGTGCTTGAGCCGAATTTGGATGCTACAGATGGAAGACAGAAGAGGGTTACATGCATTTTTTAAAAAAGATTTTATTTACTTATTTGACAGAGAGAGAGATTACAAGTAGGCAGAGAGTCAGGCAGAGAGAAGGGGGGAAGCAGGCTCCCTGCTGAGCAGAGAGCCTGATGCGGGGCTCGATCCCAGGACTCTGAGATCATGACCTGAGCCAAAGGCAGTGGCTTAATCCACTGAGCCACCCAGGTGCCCTGGTTACATGCATTTAAACCAAGAAAAAAACCACAGGTAAATGTCAGAAGTTTGTAATCGTGTGACCTGCTTAATACCCACAGCAGATTCATATAGATAGAGTCAAAGGTGCATACAAGCTGTGGCAGGAGGGTAGGATGGCGGGAGTGGGGGTTGGAAAGGTCAACAGAAAGTCAGAAATCACATCATGAAAAGCTTTATGGGCTAAAGAAAGAACTGTTATCCTGAAAGTTATGGAATTTTAAGTAGAGACCTGAACAAATAGCTGTGTGTCTAGAAATATCCTGGCTTCAGTAGAGAGGGTCAAACTAGAGACAGGAAAACTGGTGAGGGGGTTTCATTGCAGCAAATGAGGCAAGAAGATCTGAGGTCCTAAGTAAGCGGTGCCAGTGGGAACGGAGAAGAAAGAGGTGCTCAGTGGCTGGGGCAGGTTTTTGACGGACCTGGAATGGAAGCCACCAGTTCACACTCACTGATTTATCCCCAGTGCCTGGCACGGTGCTTAATTGTTGAGCAAATAGGTTGTTCTGAAGCAGAGGAAGAAGAGCAGCTTTGGGTAGGGAAGATGTCAAGCTCAGTTTTGGGTCTGCTGAGTTCCTAGGGGCCTATGGGACATCCTAGTAGGCAGAGATGTATGTATATGTGTGTGCGTGTGTGTGTGTGTGTATATGAAAAGAAAGACCGAAAGTTTTGAGTTTTGGATCCATCAGAGATAGATGGCAGGTAAAGCTGTTGTGGATTGGGTCGTATAGAGAAAGCAGAGGGGGAAAGCCCTGAAAAGCATCAGCATTGAAAATGTGATCATAGAGGGGTGCCACGGTGACTCCGCTGGATCGGGCCCTGCATCGAGCCCCGCTCCGGGCTCCCTGCTCAGCGGCAGTCTGCTTCTCCCTCTTCCTTTGCTTGTGCACCCTCTCTTTCAAATAAGTAAATCTTTAAAAAATGTGATCAGAGAGAAGGATCTTACTAGGGAGACTGAGAGGTAGGAGAGCAATGAGAGCAAAGCTGCAGAAACCTAGGGCAGAGGAAGCTTGAAGGAGGTGGTCCACGGAAACTTGCGGCAGACAGAGCTCATCTAAGTTATCCTTTAAAATACAATTGCTTTTTGCCTCTTCCTCAGCATAAAGGGGAACTTATTCTCGTGATAGGGATAAATTTCTATATTGAAGGCAGAAATTTAGAAAACTCTTCCAAGAGGTCCTGTCAGAATTTAGAAACCCATCTTTCTGTGGGCTTTCCAGAACTATCCACCATATCATAGCTAATTGATATCCACAAGGAACCAGTTGTGAAGTACCTGTTCATATAACCACAGCCACAAAAACAACAGCAAAACCTCCACAATGGCTGCATGTAGAAACAAGATGATAACCAAAGATCAGGACAAAATTGTAAGGCTCTTTTCAGAGGGATGGGTGTCTCTGGAATGCCCATTGACTGATAACTCTAAGTGTATAATGGCAGGAAGTATTTTCTGTAATGTCATTTGCCTGTTTCCCATCTCTTAAAACTCAAAATATAGGGACGCCTGGGTGGCTCAGTTAGTTAAGCGGCTGCCTTCGGCTCAGGTCATGATCCCAGCGTCCTGGGATCGAGTCCCACATCGGGCTCCTTGCTCAGCGGGGAGCCTGCTTCTCCCTCTGCCTCTGCCTGCCACTCTCTCTGCCTGTGCTCGCTCTCCCTCTCTCTCTAACAAATAAATCTAACAAATAAATAAATAAAATCTTAAAAAAAAACCAACCTCAAAATATAGAAGACCAGTGGAATTTGGGCAAAGAATAAATCAATGGAGCTCTATATCTGTGAGTATTTACAGATGGATGAAAGAAGCTACATGAAAAGGAACATTGTGGTAATAGGCCTTCAGAGAAGTGGTGTACTGCAGAGTAAATGAGTTGTCACAGAAGTGAGATCTGCATGAGAAGGAGAGCTGGAGTGTATTCTGGCCTCTGTTGCAAAAAACAGAGTGTCTGTCCACAAGGCCAGGCACAGATTTTATCCCTGCACTAAGCAGGATGCCAGGCACATAGCAGCTATTCCATAACTATTTGTTGAATTTGAATAATAGTACTTCCTTTTATTATACCATTTTTTAACCTTTTTTTTTTTTTTTTTTTTTTTGAGTAGGCTCTATGTCCGGTGTGGAGCCCAACTTGAGGCTTGAACTCATTACCCTGAGATCAAGACCTGAACTGAGATCAAGAGTCTGAAGTTTTACTAACTGAGCCACCTGGGTGCCCCCCGTATACCTTTTCAAAGAGAAAGTATTAATAATACAGTGACATCCTTTGCGATACTACTACAGACAAAATAGCTTTTGAGAAACAGTAATGATCGGGAATTGTAACGTACCGTCAATATGAAGGAAATTGGCATTAGGGAAGTTTTCTGCTCCCAACCGAGGAAATAATTGTTTTCTAAATAGAACGTCTCTAGCGATCATGGTTTCTGATACAAAGAGAGGCCCTATTATCAGGCCTCCCAAACTACAATGCACAGACCAAGTCAACCCTTTCTGAGTGCATTTCCGTTTGCACACATGGCACCAAGTAAAGTCAAAGACTATCCGCAAACCAGAAGAACTGTGCTGCTGAGCACAGTTTAGCAATTACACTGCCCTGGACTTCTTGGATCTAAGATGTAAAGGGTGCAATATAGGTGGGGGTTGGACTGCTATCCTATTGTATTAGATTACAGGTAGAATTTTTTCTGAAAGGTGATTTCAAATGTTTTGGGCACATATTTTATTTTATTTTTTTTAAGATTTTATTTATTTATTTGACAGAGAGAGAGCAAGCAAGCACAGGCAGACAGAGAGGCAGGCAGAGGCAGAGGGAGAAGCAGGCTCCCTGCTGAGCAAGGAGCCTGATGTGGGACTCGATCCCAGGACGCTGGGATCATGACCCGAGCAGAAGGCAGCTGCTTAACCAACTGAGCCACCCAGGCGTCCCTTGGGCACATATTTTATTAAAATTTTTTTTATTAGAGATGCTATCTGGGAATCTGCCAAACATATTCTTTTCAAGATGTGGAGACAGCCTCTGGCTTTGGGATGTGTCCTGCCTACATCTTATGAGAAGAGAACTGATGTAGTTTTGCAAACACACCCATTAAATAAGGAAATAGACCTCCGATGAAAGGGGAGAGAAATGTGTCTCGACCCGGACAGATCCTAAATTTTTCACTCTCTGGGGAGAAGAAAGAAGGCAACCTCAGAGGAACTTGTTGGTAGCAAGAGCCGCCGCAGAGAAATGAAATGGAGGTATGCTTCTAAGGGCATCACAGGGTTTTCAAAGAGCTCAGAATTCTTTGAGGCTTCTCTTCTCAGGCCTTTTTTTCCTGAGAATCAGTCTCTTTTATATGTTCCTGACTCTGTGGTCTGAAAACATAACTTTCTTAGTTTTCTTTAAAGATAATGGCTTTCTGTTTTGAAAAGCTGCCTGCTCACACAGTGTGAAAAAGGGAGACATTGGGAGCTTAAATTAAGCAGTTAGTTAATATTCCTGTTGTAACACAAATTTATATCATTTTAAAGAACATGAACACATTTGCAATTCTTATGCAGATAGATTATACTTATACTTAAATATATGGATATAGATCAGAATGATTTTTGTAACAGCCATAGTATATGCAATATATTCTTAAACTAGTGATTCTCCATATGCAAACTATTTTAAAACATGTATTTTTCTATTTAGACATGTTCTCAATCTTAAAAAATTCCAAGCAATGTTTCATTTTTACCCTTTCCATAGCCTTCATATATCCTTATTCATCTTTATTATACCCGGTGCCTACTCTAGTATCTGTCATATAATAGGTGTTTAATAAATATCCGTGGAATGAATGAAGGCCCTGAAAGTTCGTTTAGTATTTCCGTGTCCCTTGTCCTTGGCAATACGTTCCTTAAGCAGCCTAGCTTTTTATTTTTCCAAAGTAATAGGCATTTAAAAGTTGGGTAAAATACCCAGAAGCCTGATAGAGAAAAGTCTGGAAGATAATGGAGTTCAGATTACAGGCAATTTTGTGGAGTCTGGGTAATAACCAAAGAGTAGGTGTTTCCATTTTTTGCTTTCTAAGTTCCGAGGGAAATAACAACAGAGATGTAAGTTGAATTGGCAGAGATCTCACCCCAAGAGATTCTGAGAGCCAGAGAAAATGCAAGCGAAGATCACTTACCTTAGGTCTAGAGATTAACCCACTCCCTTGATCAGCAAATATGTATTGGGCACCTGCTCTGCCCAGACCACTGTGTAAAGTGCAAGGGATGTAAAGCCCCTTCTTGACACTTGCCCACTTGCGGTGTGGGGTGGATTTAGACAACGCCTACCTCCACAGAGCAGCCCTTTGTGCCTCACGCAGGAGAAGTTGTCACACTGGCAGAAGGGCCCATAAATGTTTCCATAGGGAGACAGGTGGCAGATGCACTGCCCGCAGAAGCAGTCGCCTCTTCCACTGCAGGAAGGGTGATCCGGGGCCTCCTTGCAGGACTCCGTGCTCAGTGTGTCCTCCCCACACTCGCAGCGAGGGCCCATGTGGCCAGGGTTGCAGGCGCACACCCCACACTGGAAGGAACCGTTCCCACTGTGGCATTTGGAGCTGTTCACCTCCACTTCTTTCTGACAGTCACATTTGCATTCCGGACTGACAAGTATTTCTAGGGCGTCCCTCAGCCCCACAGGCTTTATGATAATGTGCCTGTCTCTTCTCTCACAGTTTGGGATACTCACAGTCACGTTAAATGTAGCCTGGAAAAGAAAATACCGATTATCTTCTTCCATCCACCAAAATACATAGGAAGAAACAAAGTTGCATGGGGATCAGCTTTGCCAAAATCATTTATTAGGACATTTTTGAAATTGTTTTTGAAATTCTTAGAAGGAAAAAATCCATCTTCGGAGCAACAAGGGAACTTCTGACTTACCTGAATATTTTTTCAGACGATCTATTGACCCTATACTTACCGTGTCTCCCACCTTCATGTGAGAGCATTTCTTTTGGTGTGCAAAGAGGGCCCCGTTGTTACAGATGGCTGTGAAAGATAGGTTGAGTCCTTCTGTGTCTCCTAACACTTCCAGTTCCACCTCAGACCGCAGTTCCTTTAGTTAGGACATAAAGCGTGAAAATTACAACCAAAAAATACAACCAGGAGCATCTGTGAATCCTGTTCATTAAACTACAAATGAATAAAATGAAATCGGGGCTAAAAGAAATCCACCATACCATCAATCAAGCAAGATAGCCAGCAAGACACACACACACACACACACACACACACACACGTACACACACACGCGCACACGCACACACGCACACATAGTGCACATATACACATCATGTTTTGTGGAGTCTAAGAGGTCATCAATTATAAAATACACCATTATTTTATGACAACGACATTATGACACAATATCTCATGATCATTCTGTGCAACATATGAATCAATCCTATTAGTCTATCATGGCTTTGAAAATTATTTTTACCCATTCCAAGCGATTTGGTAAATTCTCCAGCCCTGAGTAGCATTGCTTAGCATCTAAAGGCATTTTTTTTCTTTTTTGCTTGTATCTCAGTAACACAATATAACAACAGCTTCCTTTACTCGTAAGTATCATCATTTCTTAGGTCCCATAAAGCAGCTGGTTCTGCTTTGTGAGGAATGCCGAATTAAAGTCATTCCTTTGACAATGAATATTTGCTTCACTGATACCAAACTTATACCCTGCTGCTCTGTTTTGGTACATTGCTGCATATACAACAAATTTCATTTCAATATCAAATCATAGTGCAAGCTTTTTGAAAATATTTGAAAATGGCAATTATGCTCAACACCTATAGCACCAATAGTGTACTTAACAAATTGAGGTGACAACAACATATATAGTTAGGGCCAATTTCATATATTTGCAGGCAATGAATACTACATTGTGACTTCTACTTAGCATTTGTAATACACCATTAATTATAAAACATATCCCAATTTTAGAGATGTTAAATGTGGGAGAAACTGTTCCTCAAAATCAATATTGGAATTTATTATGTGCCCATTGTACATTTAATGTAGAGTTGGGTCTGGAGAATGAGTTTAAGACAGGATTTCTGTACTCAAGATGATTATCATTTTGATGAGAAAAAAACAAATAAGATGGCACCAAGTAGAGCAGTTAACATATAAGTCAATGAATGTACCATTAGGTTTAAAAATATTGTGTCATACAGATGCAAGTTTGGGACAGTTCAGAAAAGAGTGGTCAGTGAAGGCTGAAATATTAGAAGTCCTTAATGGCTATGTTGGATG
>RCUC01093005.1:0-10422 GCA_003697995.1 Taxidea taxus jeffersonii | reverse complement strand
CCTGGGGTACTATTGCAAAAGTGAAATTATGGCCAATTCCACCAGTGAGTGGGATTAAAAGTAATACAAATGATGCACTACTAAATATCAAAGGTCAAACTTTGTGTAGTGCTTTTTGTCAGAACACTAGCGTCAGGCTCCCTGCTCAGTGGGAAGCCTGCTTCTCCCTCTCCCTCTGCCTGCAGCTCTCCCTGCTTGTGCACTCTCTCTCTCTCTCTCTCTCTCAAATAAATAAATAAATAAAATCTTTAAAAAAAAATAAAATCTTTTAAAAATCTTAAAAAAAAAAACCAAATAAATAAAATCTTTAAAAAAAAATTTTCCATTGTTCATAGTCCTTGAAGTGACTGATGGTCTCCTCTCAGGCCTGTAGACAGGCCTCACTCCTGGTGCTGAACAGCAGGTGTGCTGCCTAGGAGTTCAGGCTGATTGTGCGGGCAGACATGGAAGCATCTGGTAGAGGCAGGAGGTGTACTGGCTCTGATTCTGGATATGGTTGGTGCATCCCCTTCATGGCTGGGCAAGGTCCAGATATGGCTGGTAACTGCACAAGTGGTTCCCCACAAGTGGTAAGCTCTCTCTGATTCTGTCTCCCCATCTCCCACAAGTCAGTGAGAAAGGACTCACCCTCCCCTGATGCTCTCAGATTTTTTAAAAAAATGAATTCTCTGTAGCTGAATTGCCTTCTGGTTTGTCCAGAAATCTTATATCAGAATGACTTCATTAGCTGAAAATTTCCCTCAAAATTCCAACTGATATTCATTCAATAATCAAATAATTGGTGTGCAGCCTGTAGGCTTGTCCCCATCTCTGTAGGGGCTCTCTCCTGAGACTGTTAAGATTTCTAGTCCTTTTAAAATCTCAGGAGTAATTTGTTTTCAGAAATTCAATTGACATTATTTTTTATTATAGTGGAAAGCAAAACTGTGGTTAAAAAGCAAATCATAAAAAAAGTAAATCATAGTTAATGAAAACATGAGAACTAATATCCAGAATAATCCACTAATGGATGGGGTGATGCTGATCCCATTTAGTATCTCAGAGCTATGCCACTGGCCCAGGGAACATGTGATGAGCACCACGGGACTGTACCCCTTGAGTCTGAAAGGTCCTTCCCTTTTTCTGGCCTGTGCTAGAACTCACAGTGGGAGGCTTCCTGGGGCAGCCCATGCTGGGAAACTCTGACAGAGAAAATTCTTCCTCCTGTTGGATTCAAGGATGTCCAATTACTGACTTTGCAGCTTTCCCAATACATCTGGTTCAGAGAAATGACCATTTGTCCCCTGGGCTGAGAGAAGGCAAGGAGCTGGGGGACCCATATTTTGTCTATACTTGTTAACTTGGGCAGCTAACATGGCAGGAGTGGAAATCCTACCCTTAAAGTCGAGGAAGCCCAAGGGTTGCGTTCTCTGTTGTCAGATGGCTTGGGTACTCTCCCTGGGAATGTGGCCTCCCCATTGAATCAAGTTTCCTTGGCCTGATGAAGAATCCATAAGATTGTGTCTGGAAGGTACAGACAGTCTACCCTCACCATCATCAATCTCTGGGACTTGTGAGCTGGTGTAAATCCTGAGGATCTTCCATTCCAAATATGGGGAGATGGAGGCCTCCAGACGCTAAGGAGCTTTTTCCTGATTCACATGTTGAGTTCAGGACCACAGTGCTTGGAGTGGGGCTTCTGGTCCACTGACCGAGTCCCCCATCACACACAGACTTGGACATGAAACATGGTGTTCTTCTTTGAATTTGGAACATGTCTGAGAAAACTTGAAAGTTTTTATCATCAGAGAAAACTTGAAAATACCATTTCTATAAATTACAGCGCAAGCACAAACTTTATCCTTGAAAAATAATAAGTATTGTGCAAACAGGCTTAGGAATTAAAAAACAAACAGATGTACCAAGAAATGAAATAATTTTTCCATAGTCTGAATATAATAAAATGATTGTGATTGAAAAGCTGTAGGGGTGGAAAACTTTTCCCTTTCCTCTTCTAGGTTCTTTGGCTGGTCTCCTAGTCAAATTGACATCATTAGACAGATTAACAGGAAGAAAACAAATTTCATATGTATGGAATTCCAATTAAAATATGAGACCTCCCAGCCCTCAGGTAATCAAAGCTTATATTGCATCCTGGTTTAGAGACAAGCGGTCTCAGAGATGAGGAAGACAATTCACTGGAAGCTGGGAAGAGCAGGCGCTTGGTAAGCAAGTGTTTCCATGCTGTGCAGGTACGTGTTGTGGGTACAGGGCGTTATTTTTGGTAATAGCTCTCTTCCTGGCACAGGCCCCTTACCTAAATTCTTTTAAGCAGTAAAGGGGAAGGTGAAATCCTCCATCTGAGTCTGCTGAACCCTGATTGTCTTCAGCTTGAAATAATCCACGTGCCAAAGTGGCACATTCTGGGGTAGCGTCTTCTGTTCCCCCTCAAAGCCAAGAACCACAGTGGCCAAATCGCTTTTCTATGTCGTGCTGTAAGGGCAGAGACAATGCACACCCTCTGCCAGCACACTTCACTCTACCTGAAGCAAATCTAAGAACCTGATCACTTCCAGGAGCCAGAGCTCTGAAGACACTGAATCTTCTCTTTGTGAAGCTCACTCCACCCAAAGTGGGCTGGACGTAATGAGGCGCCCATTCCACCCCCACACGACGCACCTGCGTACATAAGCAGATCATTTACTGAGGGGAAAATCCACAGAAAATGTTCAAGACCTGACCCTCATCTCAGAATGAGCTCGTGGTGGTCATGAAACTCTGAGCCTAGAAGCACCATTTCCACACCATGCTAGCTAGTTCCTTTATTCCCTGAACCATATGCTCACCTCTTTGCTGAAATATCCTGTGAGTGGTTGTCAAGAACTAAGATTTGCTATATTTGTATGTTTTTGCTTTTCTCTTAACTCAAATTAGAAACATATGTTCATCACCTCTGCCTACGAATGGTTCAGCATGAACCGTTTTCCTCGTTTTATTCAGAGCAGATCGAACAGTTACCACTTCAAAGTCGATCTGCCAAAACATGCGACACACACGACTTACTTTATTAATTGTGTTTCTTTGCAAACTAGCAAATGAACTCAATTAAGTGAAATATGGCCGTGCGTCTTAGTGCTTTAATTAGTGCTGCCTTCAGGTAGGAGATGCTAATGGCGTCATTAAGCTGCGGAAGCCACATGAAGAGATTTTGAGACCCGGAGTTCATGTTTGAAGTAGGGGCTGATAATGGGATCTGGGACTTTTCATCTCTAGAGCTCTGTCTTTAATGGGGCCATGGCTGCAGCTGAGAATAATTGCCATCTGAAGACAGCTCCCCGGGCTGGAGGTGCTCATGCAAAACTCACGCCTGGGTCAGCCCACCTGTACCCCATGGGTGTTTTCCTGGGATGGTGGCCTATCAGGAACAGTGAAACTTATTAGAAAGCTCAGACATCATTTAGGGCCACTTAGGAAGGCAAATGGTCACATCCTGGCCCAAAAATGATGCTGGAGGTTGACAGGGATCTATAAAGAAAGCTGGGGTCAGATGACAAAACAGGTGAGCAGCAGGTACCCTGCACTGTGCTCCAGGAACTGTCATGAGCCAAGCTCACGATCTCTCTCTCTGGATAGATATGGATATATATGTATATCTGTGTCTACACACACTCACATATTGTATCCATAGAATATATAAATATATGTTTGTGTATACCTACAGACACCTGTGTGTATAAGTTTATATACATGTGATTATGAGATGAGCATTTAAGTAACTTAAATTTACCAAAAAACTGAGGCTTAGATTGTTATTACAGTTTGTGCAAGATTCCACAGACATTAAGTAAGTGCACAGTGAGAATTAAATCTATCGACTATCTTTCTATCTATCTATCAACTATCTATCTGTCTATCAACTCTCTCTCTCTCTATCTAATCTATCATCTATCTGTCTGTCTACAGATCCTTCTTTCTTACTCAGTTGTCATTATCTGCCTTGTTTCCCTGATCTAGAGTAGCCTGCTCAGGTTAGGCTCTCAATACATTGTGCTGACTAAACTTCCCTCTGACAACCCAGGGCCCGTGTTCTACCACATCTCCACACCTCACCAGAAGAGTTGGCTCCCATCATTTCTGCCCCAGGTTTCTCATTCTAATTTCAGCATTTCCATCTAAGAATAGGAGGTGATGGGACTGCTATGCTTGTGCCCTGGAAAAGGCAAGTATCTGCATAAGTAAATTCTTGCTGATGACCCCTGATGATCTGGACCTTGAAATGGCAGGACTAGCAAGAAGATGGATGGCAGAAGAAGAGGGTGAGAGAGAAGGAAATGCTGTCTGGGCTACTCAATAGACATGATCCACTGAAGAACATACACTATAAAAAAGTCAAGGATGGGGGTGCCTGGGTGGCTCAGTGGGTTAAAGCCTCTGCCTTTGGATCAGGTCGTGATCCCAGGGTCCTGGGATCGAGCCCCGCATCGGGCTCTCTGCTCAGCAGGGAGCCTGCTTCTCCCTCTCTCTCTGCCTGCCTCTCTGCCTGCTTGTGATCTCTGTCTGTCAAATAAATAAATAAAATCTTTAAAGAAAAAGTCAAAGATGGCTGTAAATCAATTCCTTTGCAATTAGAATTTTCCTTGGCCTTGGAAAGGCAGGGTCTCATTAGGAAGATGGAATACAGAAGAAATGATTAATAATAGTGCCTGCTGGGGCACCTGGGTGGCTCAGTGGATTAAGCCTCTGCCTTCAGCTCAGGTCATGATCCCAGGGTCCTGGGATCAAGCCCTGCATCGGGCTCTCTGCTCAGCGGGGAGCCTTCCCCACCCCCCGCCTGCCTCTCTGCCTGCTTGTGACCTCTGTCTGTGTCAAATAAATAAATAAAATCTTTAAAACAATAATAGTGCCTGCTTTCAAGAAGTATATTGCTATTCATTCATTCATTCACTCCCCTCATCCACTGACTGCACAGCATGAGGCCACCATCCTACTGCCTGAAAAGAAGAAGAGTAGGAAAAAGTCCGCGTTGCCTTTAAGAAGTTTCCATCCTAGGGGCCCCTTATGTCTGTCCATTTCGGCACAGCCATTTCTCCTGGACACCACTGTGTGACACGGCCAAAGTCACGTATTTCTGGGATTTGTCAGGCCTTGCCCCGCTGACTCCTGATCTGAGGCTCTCTGCCCCGTATTGCTGTCAGCCACTGGCCACATGCCTGTGCTGTTTCACAGCAGTCCTGCTACTGTCTCAGCAACCTGCTTCCACCTCCATTTTACACACGAAGTGCTAGAGGCTCAGAAATCTCTGCATTTTCTGTAGCACCGTGGTGAAGTGTGTAAACTGGAGTTTGTCCCTCTGGGTTCAAGGGAGCTCCAGTACACACCTGTGCGGCTTTGGAAAATCATCTGACCCGTCCATGCCTCAGATTCTTGGCTTGTCAAATAGTCCTAATGTTGGCACATATGTCAAAGAATCCTGGTATAAGAACTAAATGGGTTAATACGTGTCAAGTGTTTAGAACAGCGTGCTGAATATAGCAATTATATTGGGTTGAATGGTGGTCCCTCAAAATGTCTAAATCCTAACCCCCAGATTTGTGGAGGTGACTTGCCTTGGAAAAGAGTGTTTTCCGTTGTAATTAGGTAAAGGATCTCCAGATAAGACCATCTGGATCTAGGATGGGCCCTAAATCCCATGATAGGTGTCCTTATAGGAAGAAGGAGGAACAGACATTCAGGGAAGAAGACCAGACGAGGGTGGGGGTAGAGATTGGAATGATGTGGTTATAAGCCAAGGAGCACCAAGGACTGCCTGGTGACATGGACAGATTCTTCCCCGCAGAGCCTCTTAAAGGCACCAACCCAGCCAACATGCTGGTTGCAGATTTCTGCCTCTAGAACTGTGACAGAATAAATTCTGTTATTTGAAGTCACCAGGTCTGTGGTGCCACTTATTATGGCAGTGACACACACACACACACACACACACAGTGTGCGTGCACACACTGTTTTGCTGTTATACAACAGGTGAGGACTGCTGTGTCTTAACCTCCATCATCTGACTTTAAATCCTTTATCACCTAGGCTTTTCATTCTCACTATTTTCCAGTTCCTGATTTTGCATCCAGATCTGATCCCTTCTCTTGACCCTTCATGCTTCTTTCTGTCTTGCTGAGCTTGGTTCCCCACTCGGGCTCTATTTTCCATGCACACCTACTTTGGGTTTTCCCCCACAAACTCCAGGGGCAAAACACACCTTTGCCAGACCCCCACTTGCAGAACCTCCCACTCTTGACTCCTTACTGCTTTACCTCCTTCCCGGAGCAGGAGACTCAGCCATTGAGTGTGAGTTTTAAGACTTGCACCTAATACACAACTGTGGAGTCATTCAAGTAGTTTATAAATAAAAGCCAGATTGAATATAATGTAGACTAGAGGCAGCATATGTGCCATTTTCTGCAGCAATCAGATAGAACATTATGGAGAAAAAGGACATTACAATGTGCAGTGAAGAGCAAGAACCTAATGAATTCAGGAAACAGCCCACAATCCAATGCAAGAACAAGTGACAGGGAAAGAACAAGTCATCTCAGACAGATGGAACTGGGAAGGGCTTTCTAGGTAAAAGATTTTCACAAAACAGGATTGAAATGGGGCAAGAGTGCAATTTCCTGTACTGGTACAGTTTATGAAATCTCTACATCTAGCCTCCTTTCTTTGATCTCCCATTTCAAGCCACTACATAAAAGCCTGAGTAATAATTGAAAGGAAAAGTCCCATATATTATTTACACAGAAATCCATGTTTTTAAAACTTAAATATTTTAGGAAAACATTTCCCTCTGATTTACCAACATGTAAAAGACAAAAAACATTACAGAAAGTTAGTCCCCAAATTCCCACTCATGGAGGGAATCAAAGAAGGTGGACACAAATAATCCTGATGTGACAAATGGCCTCTGACTCTCTGGCTTAGCGGTTCCGTTATTGAGCAGCTGAGGTGGTGAGTGGGTACGGAGAGCCCTTCCTCGTTTCTCCAAGTGTGACAGAGTAACTGCGGACCATGACCTAGTTCATGACAACAAATGTTACAGGAAGTCCATCTTGCAAAAAGATGATGATAATCCAGTGGGCTAGGTCTACCGGAGGAAAGAAGAGCACTAGAAATGGTAACCACATGCATAAATACATAAAACTCTTGGAACATATTACTTATAACTCTCTAAAAAGATAATGGATTGTTTAAGCAAAAAGTAACAAAAATGAAGCATAGAGTTGATAAAGGAGGTAAAATTAAAGTGTATAACAACAAAGGGATAAAGACTGGGAGGAGAGAAATAGAAGGGCAGTTGACCTTTGAATAACGTAGGTGTGAACTGTGTGCATCCACTCACATGTGGATTTTTTTCTAGAGATGTGTGTCTGTGAATGTACTTTGTCTTCCTTATCATTTTCTTAATAAATTTTCTTTCCCCTAGGTTACTTTACTGTAAGACTACAATACATAATATATATAACATACAAAATAGGTGTTACCATTGACTGTTCATGTTACCAGTAAGTTTCTGGGTAACAGTAGGCTATTGGCAGTTAAGTTTTGGGAGAGTCAAAATTACGCACAGACCTGTGAATATTTGGGGGGCTGGTGTCTTATCTTCCATGTTGCTCTTATGAGTCTTTTATTCTATGTGAAGGGGTAAAATATCACCTGAAGAGGGTCTGTGATACCTTTTACATGCCCATTTAAATAACAACAACAAAAAGGCAGTAAAGGAAAAAAAGGAAGAACAAATAATAGATGGGTAAAATAGTAAGGAAATAGCAAGTGGCAGACATAAACTTAACTATATCAACATTCATATTACATGTACGTAGTCCAAACATCCAAATTAAAAGAGAAAGATTGTCAGAGCGAGAAAGACTCAACTATATGCTGCCTGCACAAAATTTAAATAAGATGACCCAAATAATCAATGGAAAAGGAAAAAGATATGCCAAACTATCATGAATCAAAGGACAGTTGGTTTGGTTATTTTGTTTCAGAGAAAAGAATATTATCAGGTATAAAGGAAATCAGTTCTCAATAATAGTGGGGGTCAGCTCATCAAACAGATCTACTGAATTTAATCATTTATGATCATTGTATGCCTCAAGCAGGGACCCCAGCTGTATAGATGTGGTCAGACTTTAGGGACTTAATTCCTCTGCTGATCTCTTCCCAGAGGACACATTTCTGTGACTTGGAGAGCTGGGTGAACAAAGGAGACTCGTGGACTCAGTATTCAGTGCAGATATTCTAGAAGCATTCTCCTCTTTCTGGAAAGCTCTCTTGCCTCAAAACATGTCTTCAGTTCCCCAGTCTACAGTCCCACCGTTTTGCCTTTTAAAAAGCATGAGCCTCCATTGGGAAGGAGAGCCTCTTCTTACATGGATTTGGAGCTGGAGGTCTCCAGGAATTGACTTTCTTCTCAAATGTCTTTTAGTTAATCTTCCTCATTTGAGTTCTGTGTCACAGTCAGTGTTTAATTAGGGGAGCAGAAGACTGAGTTATGGGGTAAAGGAATTATTATTGAAATCAGATTTGACACAATTATAAGAGAATCTGGAGAAGTGACGCTCTAAAAATGGAACAGCAGCCTCAGAGAAGACACCCACTAATCAGCCTGAGAAGCCAAGCTCATCCAATACTGACTGAAGTTGGATAGCTGAGCGGTGCAGGTGGACCATTCCATGCCACACATCTGCGCATCCACGGAAAGAGCAAAGCAGCCCCTGACATTGGGTTGAGGCCTGACATCAACAGCCAAGTCTTGGTGGTCTCCTCTTGGACATGAATGATTTCACAGAACATCAATATGAGATAATTACAGACCAGAAAAAAAAAAAAGAATACTCGGTAATCATGTCCAAATGCAGGCAAAACATGAAAATCATCCAAGCCACCAATACCAACATGTCCTAATAGAAGTGACTATTTTCCTTATAAAAGAAGTGACCTTCTTTTTAATCTGCCCTCCCTGGAGGTAAGATTTAAAAAACCACTCAGGATTACCCTTACTTTCAGACTACATCCAATAGACAGCCCCACTTCATTAAACTCTCTTCCAAATCACCAACCATAGCCCAAAGTCTATCAGAGCACTTTCTAACAACCTCATTCTGGGACACTCCTGACGTTCCCCATGGTGTGTATGAGCCCTCAGTACAGTAAGTAACAAACTTTTTAGAAGTTCAAGTATAAGTGATTTCTTGGATAGTTATGTGAGAGAGAAAAATATACTTCTGTCATGTTAATCCACCAAAATTTGTTTACTCCAATTGAAATATTCTAGTTCAGTTATTAGTGTTCCCCTATCTAACAGTATGAATATGTTATTCTTTTCTGAAAGAAATATCTCAATCACGATTCATTCTTTTCTTTAGCTGACAAATCTTAGGATTGTTGGTTTTGCTTAAGAATCATCACAAAGATGAAAAGTTAACTAGCACACACTCCGTGGGAAGGGGCAGGAGGCAGATTAAGTGACAAAGCAGGAAACCCTAATCCTTCACATCAGGAATCAGGGAACATTTTCTATATAGGGTAAGAGTAAATATTATCAGTTTTGTGAACCACATAGATCTCTGTTGCATGTATATATGTATTTTAACAACTCCTTAAAATGTAAATATCATCCTAAAAAATGTAAACATCATCCTTAGCTCACAAACTGCAAATGACAGACCCTATCATAGTACTTTTTTTTAGTAGCAATAGTCATTATTATCTGATGCTATCATCCAATGTCTATGTCACTACAAATGGTTAATATTTAGATGTGGAAGCTTTAATGAGAAAAAAACAATGTTTGCTTTTTTCATTGTCTTGATACATACAGAAACAGAGTAGAAATATTTGTAAATTCATACGAGGCTCCTATCTGAATAAAATAAAAGTAATATGCATTTTAACTAAGATATGGTAATCTCATCTAGGGATAGATTTTTATATTTTCCAACTCGTTCTAAAATCCTGCACATAAAAATTCCTTCAGAAAGGTCAGGGGTAGGGCAAGTCTTGGTTCCCAGAACAAGTTGGGGGCTAAGAATCAGAAGGAGCCATAGTTTCTCTGTTCCTTTGAGTTATGGTTAAGTTCTTTGTACCTGATGCGTGAATATCTCTGCTAGAATGAATGTGCTGGAGTTATTCTATGAGTGAGACCTACAGTGCAGAGTCTGGCCTGTGCCCGCGGAAGTGTGTAACACAAAAGCTATCTTGAAAATACAACCAATTCTCATGCCAACATCCTTCAGTTCACTTAGCAGTTAGGAACCCAAAGAATGCATGTGGATTTGTGACACCATAATGGATTGGATTCTGAGTCTGTATAATTATTGAATGGATCCCTAGCAGATGTGTTTGCTGAACTAAGATGTGTGTGTGTTATTTTTCTACTTTAATCTATGCATC
>RCUC01092975.1:0-43560 GCA_003697995.1 Taxidea taxus jeffersonii | reverse complement strand
GGGGGGGAGGGGTCGGAGGGACCAGAGGGGAGGGGGCTCAGGGCGCTGCAGGGCCGAGGAGGGTGGGCAGAGGAGTTACCACGCTCTTAAATGGGAGAGGGGAGAAGAGGACTTTTGCCAAGCCTCATCCTCTGATTTGCTGAAATGAACAAAAAGAACGAAGTGTTTGGAAGAATATCCGATACACAGAGAGAAACCAGAGAGCAGCTATAATCCAAACCAGAGTTGAAAGACAGTAGCCACTGCAGACACCTGGGCATTAAAGGGAAGGGACGATTGCTTCACCAAGGATTTATTGAGCCTCTGCTACGTTCCAGGCACTCTGGGGTGTTAGGGATCCAACAGTAAACAAAGGAGATGAAGATCTCTATCCTCATAGAGCTTACACTGCAACGGGGGAGATAAACACTGAACAAAATGAATGAGTCAACCGTGGAGTGTTTCAGAAGCTGGTGTGTGGGCACAGGGGCATCTAGAAGGGATGGGAATGAAAACCGCAAGGGGGGATATGGTTTGAAATGAGTGAGCAGCCAGGGGGCACCGAGGATGGTTTGCTCACTCATGTCCCACCATGGGAGGGCCGGGGCAAGGAGAAGGCCCTGGGCCCTGGGATTCAGTGGCAGCAGTCGCTACTTCTCCAGCTTTTGAGAAGGGGAGAGATTTCTCTAAGACTCTAGGAGAGGAAACGGAGGCACCCAAATGAAGATCTTTTCTCTGGGAATGATGAGGGCTGGAGGTGTGGGTGGGCTCCAAGTGAGCAGGGACACTTCCTGTGGGCTGATGTCAGGGGGCCCTGAGGGGTAGTGCAGGCACCATGTTGATTTTCTCTGGCCTGGCCTCCTAGTCTGAACAAACTGCCCGCAACGTGGGTATGAAAGGCAGGGGCACTGCATGAATGAATTGTCTCCCCCAAAACTCATACATTGAAGTCCTAAGCCACAAGACCTCAGAATGTGACCTTATTTGGAGATAGGGTCTGAACCAAGTTAAAGTGGGGTCATCAGGGCAGGCCTTCCTCCAGTATGACTGGTGTGCTTATAAAAGGGAGAAATTCAGACACAGATGTGCACGTGGGGAGAGGGCCATGTGATGACCAGAGTTCCGCCGCCGCGGGTGAAGCCAGGAGAGAGGTCTGGGGTAGAGCCTTCCTGGGCACCAGTCGGGATGGTGGCCCTGCCAGCACCATGATCTAGGACTCAGGACACAGAACCAGGAGACAATAAACTCTTGCTATTTGAGCCACCCAGTCTGTGGCCCATGTTAGGGCAGCCCCAGGACACTGATACAGACACCAGAGAGAGCACTGTCTTCTCATTCCTCCCAGACACGGATAGAGAAAAAGCAAATGATAGAATGAAGAATAAGATGGAGGGGAGATCATTAGAATTGCTTCTGATATGAAGATGGAACTTCCTTCCCTAAAATAGAAGCAGGCAGATGGCTTTTCTAGGTCAAATCTGATTTAGAACATGTGGTTTGGAGGGGGACAAAAGCCTCCAAGGGCATCTGGGTGGCAAAGTCGGTTAAGCATCCAGCTCTTGGTTTGGGCCCCGGTCATGATCTCAGGGTCCTGAGATGGAGCCTGCAATTGGGCTGCACTCAGCATGGAGTCAGCTTGAGATTCTCTCTCTCTCTAAAATAAATAAATTCTAAAAAGAAAGAAAGAAAGAAAAGAGAGGAAGGAAGGAAGGATGGAAGGAAGGAAGAAAAGAAAGGAGGGAGCGAAAACCTCTGAGATGATTTCTATCTGGAACCATTTGGGCTTCCCATGGAAAGCAGAACTTTAAAAATTCTTGATCTGGTGCTGCACTGAGTACTTGTTACTATTTGTTGAGAGTATCACAAGGCCGAAGGCTGCGCTCTGGGGACCGTGCAGTCCCCCGTGGCGTCCACCGGGCCCAAGGCTTTCACAAGTTGGTTTCAGCGCCCGCAGGCCCTCAAAGGATTCCAAAGCCGCTACAGCAAAGCATTGGGAAACATACCCTGTGCTGGAAGGCAGAGGAGGTTTGCTGTCTTTTTTATTTTCTTTTTTTTTTTTTAAACTATTTAAGCCCAAGTGGCATCTGCAGATCCAAGTGGGGGAGAAATGCCAATCTGTTCACTTTGGCACACGTGGTCCAGCAGAGCGGAACATCCCCGCTGCGAGCAAGCTGGTAGGGGAGGGTATGGGGGGGAATGGCCGGCTCCTCCCACCTGCATCCAGCTGAACACAGCCCCCCCCCCACAAACAGTATGGATATTCAGACACGAGAGTGCTTCATGATTAGAAAATAATTGTTGCTTCTTTGGCATTCTTTTTAATATGAACCCATTGAAACCCCTTGCTAATACGGGACTTCTCAGGAGCCTGGCTGGGGAGGCGCCGGTACCATCAGAGAAAATGAACTATGAACACAAGCCAGCCATCGGCACATCTGAAACGAGACCTCTCTGGGACCTGATCCCCATTGGCAAGAAGTCGTCAGCTCTCTGCCATTCTCATTAGTGATAAACCTCCTGTTGAAAACAGAAGCCCGTTTTAATGAGACATTCATTTATTTTTGTCATCTGCCTATCACAGAGCTCCACAGTTGAGCCCTTTCAGAAACTGAGACACTTGATATACGGGACTACCCCGGGGGCCTCGGGTACAAAATCCCCAGCTGGACCCACGAGGCTGGCCCAGCTCAGTGCCTCGGTCTACAGACCTAACACAGCCCACTTAGGAAGACGAACAGGAAAATCAGTGGAAACAGACCAGGTTACAAACTGAGCTAAAACAATGGCAACCAGTGTGGGCATTTCTGAGACCCCAGAACGGTTATCTTTGGTGTAAGGGAGCCCACTGCACCCTCACTTTATTCGTGCAAGGAAAACAACTGATCATCTCAGAACAGAAGGTCAGGGTTTAGGTGGTGGACAGATGGACACACAGCCCCATGAAGGCCACCCATAGGAGCCCTGGCTGGGCCAAATCCCACCATGGACACCCCTTCTGGCCCTGGTCCTCCTAATAATATTTTCAAACAGATGAAATCAGATGACAATAAACAATAAAGGCACTTTGGGGGGAAAAAAAATCTAAGCATCCATGAAAGCAGGCAAGAACACCTCCAACCAAGAGACCTACCCTGTAGGCTGACTGTCAAATGCAAAATCTGGGAGCAGAAAAGCCTTTCCCTTTGAACCGTCTCTCCAAATCAAACTTCAAAGCCAGCCAGAGAGGAAGACGGTTACAGGGTGACTTGCCTTTTCACTTTGTACCTTTCTGTATTTTTATTTTTTATTACTTGTGTTGATATTGTGTTTATGATTATAAATGATAACTAAAGAAAGTACTCTGCTCTGTTGAGAGGGCTCAACAGAACTTTCTAGAACTCTGTGGCTAAATACATTTGTAGGCTCTCTGTGGAGAAAGCAGGCTGCAGGCTGCCTCATAGAAAAATGAGCATCTTATGATCTATAGCCAGGGAATCACTTCAGGAGGACGCCTGGAAGTGGCAGATTTTCCGAAAAGATGAAACGTGACTGACTGAAGGGTTTCCTCCAAATCCCTTTTCAAAGACAAAAATCCCATGTATGTTCTTTTTTGTATTTCTTTAATCCAAAGCTGGTGCCCAAGGAGAACAGTGTTTTAGAGCAGAAGCCAGGCGTCTTCTGTGGAGGCATGCTGCCCCTCCAGGGAGGCCACACCGACCCATTGGGGCGCTCACATGGCCTTGAGCCGGTCCTCCTGCTCTGAGCAGGGCCTTGAGCAGGTCCACATCCACACTGAGAAGTTACCGGTGCTTCTCTGGGTGGGGGGGTGTTGTTTGAATTCCAGGAGGTCTGGCCATTCCCCTCAACATTTTGGGGCCCTGTGGTGTAGACATCCTCTCTATGTGTGGTCCCTGGTCTGCATGGAGAGCCCTGGAATGTGCTAGAAATGCAGAATCTCAGGTTCCTCCCTACACGTGCTGAATGAGAACCTGCATTTTCACAGGATCCCGGGTGGCCCGTGTGCACTTCCAGTTTGAGAAGAGTAGGTCACACTGCTCAGAAGTGACCTAATGGTAGGTCAGGGAGTGGTTAAAATTGTCCTCAAAACCCATCCAAGAAGGCTGTCTGTTATGGGAGTCCAGCTACTGTATAGAACATTCTTGAAAAAGCAAACCTGCAGAGACAGGCAAAGGCTAGTGGCTACCAGGAGTTGGGGTGGGCAGGAAAGATGAATTGGGGAGCATAGGGGGCCGGTAGGGCAGAGAAACCACTCTGCAGGATAGTGTCACGGAGGATTCATGTCATCACATGTGTGTCAGACCCAGGAAGGCACAGCAGGGAGAGTGAACCCAATGTAATCTATGGATTCTGGTGAGTCACAAGGTACAACATTTGCTCCTCGAGTGTGATAACCATGTCCCATGGATGCATGATGACAATAATAGGGGTCAACAACGGAGCGGGGATGAGGGAGCATGTGGGGACTCTCCATACTTCCCACCCTTTTTCCCATAAGCCTTAGACTACTCTCCAAACTAGTCTATGAATTCGACAACATCCGCAACAAACCAGTGGGGTGGGCAGATATTCTCTCCCACTTTGGGGTGCATAAAAGCATCCCCGAGCCATCTTTCTGTCATTTCTTCTTGCCTGATGTGAACGGCCGCTGTCATTCTGCCCTGTGGCTGGGCGGGACTTCCCACTGGCTGGGAAGGAGTCCCTGCGGGCTGTGGGGAGGGCTGGGGTCCTCAGGAGCTGGGGTGCCCCAGCCAGGCTCTGCGCCCTCTTCCCATGGCCTCCGATGGGGTCAGCCCTGGTTTTACAGAGCGGAGCCGTGATGGAACCTTCGCCGGGACGTAGGAATGGGGAGAAAACACAGATGCATCTGTGTCGCGCTCCAGTACACTGAGTAGGAGGTCACCGAGTTACTAATCCTGGGGGGAGGCAGAATATAGCACAGATTCTAAGCAGCAAATGTCTGTGCCAAACTTTGCATCTCACACTCTTGGTTTAAATATGAATTTAATTAAACAGAGAATTATAGTCTGATGTGTGAAGAATGAAGGAAATGGCCTTGCGTGTTCGCAACCACCTCTGGCAACAACAGCACATTCAACACTAGCGGGACAACTTGACCCAATGGAGGAATTCACGTTTTTCTGTGTATACAGCAGCTGGAGGCATCTAGAAATCCCCAGGTTAGGAAGCGGGGGTGGGGTGGGGATGGACGGACGCTCCTCGGCACCAAGTCCTTGACGACACAACCACGTGCAAACACACAAGCGGACAACGTGACGTCGGTAAACACGCGACGGTGGGCACAAGGACGGACCGTCTCTCGGAGGGGGACAGCCGATTCCGTCCCTCCGCACGGCTGCTCACAAGTCCTGCCCCGAAATCCCTCCGGGGCGGCCAGCAGGTGGTGGGTTTGGAAGCAGGGTGGCACCGGGGCAGCCAGAAATGGGACGGTCACAGCGCTGTGTGTGACGCAGGCTACACGTTCTCTCTCGAACGTTCTCAGATTTCCGCCCACGAGACTGTGTGTGGCCGCCTGGGGGCCGGCAGTTCATAGGGGACGAGAGGTTTTCTTTTCGGCGGGGGTCCCGGGTGCCATCTTCCTGACGGGGGTGGAGTTGGGCTGAGTCTTGCTTCTACTGACGCTTGGCTTCTTCTGTTTCTGGCTGTTGTTCTGAAGTGACTTCAGCCCCAGCATTCGACAATACTTGTTACACTGGTGCAGGGCTTTGAACTGGTCGATGAAGGTCATAGAGCAGTTGCCTTTAAATCCTTTGTACCTGTGAATTTGGGTAGAAGGACACGTACTTTTTAAAAACAGGACATCCCACCAGCTTTAACAGGGGAGACTAATGTACATGGAAAATATACTGATTCCTACTTTAGGCAAGTAGGGCCAAATGTTTGCCACGGCCTTCGGCAGGAGAAACCAACCCTGTAGGATGGAGTAAAGGCAGAGACCCGCTGGTGTGCACAGTACAGACCCAAGGCCTGGGATTGTACAAGTGTTCTAGAAGTTTATGGTCCCACTAAAATAGCATGCTATTGCTCATTTTCTTTTAGTCGTAGTGAAGAGTGCTGGACCATCTTGCTAAAATTTAGGTGTCTTGGTGGTCTGAAAGCCACCCCATCCCACCCAGAGGATCTGAGTAAAAAATTATATAGCTATGGGGCTGGAAGAAATTAGTTTAGACCTTTCGATTCATAGTCAAAGGAATTTAGGCTGAGAGTTTCTGGCACCAGTCCAAGAAAACAAAGCAAGTTGGTACAAAAGCCAAGACAGGGTGCAGCCCTCAGGACAGAGCTCTGCCCTGTTTCACCCCCTCCCCTGCTCCCCAGCAGGAGAAGAATATGGGCCTTTGTCACTGGTGGGTTCTAGAAGGGACCATCCTGACCTGCCTTGGAGTAGTCTCAGGGGTTCCTCCTTTGGGTTGGGACATTTAATACTCAAACTATAAATGACTTTTTTTTCCACACCCCAATCACAGAAGGTTAGTGTCCTCCTTGAGGGGACAAGTCTCCAGGCCCCCAATCTCCCCACCCACCAAGAAAGCCGTTTGATGGGCTGTTGAGAGGATGAAATGAGAAAATCCACACAGACCACCCAGCTCAACACATGACCGATTCGATTAATGTTGGTCGAGCTATGATGATCAATATGTGCCGATTCGATTAATGTTGGTCGAGCTATGAGGATCAATATGATAACATTCCATCCTGTGGAAGGGATGTGGGAGCCAAGATTGAAGGGTGAGGGAGATAAATGGGGGAGCAGGGGTGAACTTGGTATATGGAATGACTGACATAATTTGTAAGGCCCCATACAAAGTGAAACCATGGCACCGTGTTCAAAAATCAGGAAGACATCTGAGACAACAGTGGAGCGTGCGTTCAAGGAAGCCCAGGGTCCTTCTGGGCACATCGCAGGTCCTGCCAGACCACACAGAGAGCATGTCCCCCAAACCAGCCCCGCTGGGTGGGAGAGAGCTCTGGCCACACCTGATTAGTAGGACAAACAGGAAATCGAACTCTTCCATCGGCTGGTAGGAACCACAAAGGTGATCGAACCTGGAATGAATGGGGACCAGGATGGTGCTCGTTTCCCTGTGAAATCCGGGTGGGTTTGAAGCTGTTAAGGGAATTTCTTTCATCTCTGGGTCCAGAACATCAGGAAGCAGCTCTAGCTTCACAAGTTTGTTACAAATCCAGCCTTCTCCCCCTCTCTCCCTGCTGCGAGGGACTGCCCTGCCCCCTGCGAGCCCACAGTCCATTTGCTTGTGAAAAATGGCTTGGCTCCCAAAAGCCAAGCTCCCTCATTGAAGGAAAAGTCTGGAGACGGGAATTGACTCCAGCAGGGCAGAAACAATTCCGCTGCCAACCGAATCTTTATGTCTCTGTCTTCCGTAGGACCCCGCGAGGGCTGAAATGTCAGCCCCCCTGCATCCCTCTGGTGCCTGAGCCCTCCCCGGCAGGACCCAGGCAGGACGCGAGTCCGCCTCAGCCTGTGCTTGTCAGACGTGATGGGAAGCCCAACCCTGTCCTGCTGGAGGGAGGCTTCGTTCCTCATACAAACCAGGAAGGTCATGGGCTGGGGCAGCCTCCCTGTCTAAGCGCACTTGTCACACAAGTCACGGTCACCTGTCTCAGGTGGCCTTGAGTCTTTTAAACATTCAGACAGCATCTAGTCTCTGCAGAGAAAAATCACTAATTCACACTTGCACCTCCCAGAAAATGTGAGTCACTTCTTAAGCACTGTCTGGCCGCGGAGTGTGTGATGCCGGGTAAGAAGGGAGCCTTACATAATGGTCCCCGTGCTCTGGAATGAGAAAGGCTGAGTGTGGGCAAAGTAGCAGGACTTCCGCGCAGCCCAGCTGCCATCGTGACTAGCCCCTAGGAGCCCAGAGCTGTTCCCGGAAATCTGGCCCCTTCTTTTCCTTTAGATCCTTCTCTCGAGTCATCACGGAAGCCAGAGAAGCAGGGACTGAGGCTGGTCATGTAGATGGCAATGAACCTGTGGAGGTCCTAGAGAGAAGGCTGCTTTGCTTGGTCTAAGAGCCCCTTTCTCAGCCCCCACCTTAAGTGCATTTCAGTGGAGCCCTCCCTGACCTTATCCTCACTACGGGAAGAAATATCTCTGTCTTCCCTGTGTCTTTAGGAGAATTACAGCCACTTCTCAGAATTCAAAGAATCCCTCACATCTCTGCACAGACTGTGATCTCTTCTAGGTCACTACCTGATTCCCAACATACCCATCCAGGGAGGCTTTTCAGTAAAGGTCAAGGAAAAAAATGGACACCAGCCCCATCCTCAGAGCTGCCTCACCTCGTCCCAGAGGGTCTCCAGACCACATTTCTGAGCTTCTCTTTCTCTCTGGGTCTAATTTTGGATCTTCAACTTGGCATGTCACACAATAATGAACTTCCATCCCTTCCCTAGCTCAGTTGTAGATCTTTTCTGGTATGTAACAACATACATACATGCAGAATTAAAAATCTTTCTCCTTTCTCAGTTTAGTTTTGGTCTTGGTAAGGATGCTGGACTTCTGCCATGACTTCCTTGTCTCTCAAACTCACAGCCATGGCCGATGCCTTAGGAAAAAACAGGGCAACATCCTTTGTATTCCGAGATCAATTAACCCAGAGTGTTTCAAAGGACAAAAGCTCTCCTACAGCACCAAGCAATGGGGAATACAGGTTCCCCTGCCTCTGGCCCCCCTTGCAGGCCCCATGTGCCATCTGCCACCAGCAGGAGTAGAGGAGACCATGAATGTCAAGTAGGCTGGCATCCCTCCAGCTTGATCCCCACGGTATTCACCTCTGTTCTTGTTAGATGGATGTACCAGGCTGAACACTGTTCCTCCAAGAGGCATATCCTTCCTGGAACCTCAGAACATGGTCTTATTTGGAAAGAGTGTTATTACGATGTAATCAAAATGAGGTTACACTGGAGGAGAGTGGGCCTTTAAGCCAATATTACTGGTGTCTAAGCAAGAAGGGGAGAAAAGATACAGGCACACCAGAGAAATACCATGTGACGACAGAGGGCAGAGACTCAAGTGGGAAATGTACAAGCGTGGGGAGGTTGACAGCCAGCCTGGGAAGCCAGGAGAGAGGCGTGGGGCACATTCTCCCTCACAAGCTCCAGAAGGAACCTACTCTGCAGACACCTGCCTGAACTTCAGGCTTCTGGCTTCCAGAATGCAAGAGAATATATTTCTATTGTTTTAAGCCACTAGTCTGTGGTCATTTGTTATGGTGTCCCCAGGAATCTAATACAATGGAATAAAGAGGACCTTGTAGAACTTTTTCACACGTTTCCATAGAAAGCATAGCTCTGTGGAATTTTCCTAACTGTATCTTTATATCCTTAACCTCAAATTGGTATGATTTTCTAGCCCATCACTCTATGTTCATCGATCTGTCCTCCCTCATGACCTCCATAAGTAGGACCTACATTCATTCCACCGAACATTACCCAATGGGGAATTTTCTTAAATATGTTTCTCCTGAGATGGGAGTGGGGCATACAAATTACCCAGGGATCTTGTTAAAATGCTGGTTTGGGCTCAGCAGGTCTGGACTGGGGTCTGGGATCTTGCATTTCTAAGGAGCTCTGGGGGAATGCTAATGCCACTGGTCCAAGAACCCCCCCCTGTAGGAGCCAGGAGACAAAGTGAAGTGTCATGACGTCAAGTCACCCCTACTGCACCTTGGAGACACTTTTCTATTTAGATTGGAACACAGGTTTGTTCGTGAAAGTTGTGTCCTACGACATCCTAGGAAGCTACTTCCACAAGCCTGCCCCGACTCAGCATGGTACTCGCTATGTATTGGCAGTCATGCTAGGCTGATTTCTTGCCGAACAACTCTTCCTCTTTTCTCTCATCTTATCAGACCCATACGAAATTCGCCTGCTGAAGGCATGGCTGGCTTCTCTCTCTCTCTCGGCTCATCACGACTTCCCTGTACCATGGATTGCCTCCAAATACACCTGGAGAGGGGGAAGTGGGTGAAAACAAGCCACAGAGACTTCCAGCTCTGACTGTGTCCAACGAATTAAGGTTTTTGTCTGGTTTACTGAGGGGCCTGTTAAAGAATACTTTGCGGGGCAAGAAGCAGCAATAGAGAATTCCCACACTTGGGGCAATCCTTTTAGAAGCAAGCCAGAGGCCATTTATAACGGAAGTTTTAGTTTGATATCCTTTCTGAAGAAACTTTTAATTTATAGGGAATGACTATAAGGACCCCGAATTCAGGTTGAGGATAAGGGTGAGCAATTGAAATAAACTTCTGGTTTGGGGGGGGGGTGTGTGCAATAAAGCCAGGGCTGGATTTATGAGTAAACAGAATGGATCTACATGTACAAAAGGAGGGGCCCAGGCCACCCCCGACTCTGGGACCGTCTGGTAATTCCTACAGTTCCATCAACATCCTCTATTTCTTCATCGATCTCTTCGCTAGGCCCCAGCTAGATGGCAGACATGATGGGGGGTTAATAAGGATTAATAAGATGCGCGGCCCTTTTTCAGAAGCTGGGCATCTTGTAGGGAAGACAAATCACAAACAATCACATTGTATGTGATAAACAACTACAGGAACCTGGGAGATGGGGCTTTCCCTACTGCGCAGGGGGTCCTACTGCGCAGGAGTCACACGGGAGGGACAGCTGGGTGTTTATCTGGCAGAGGGAACGGCATGGGCGAAGACTCGGAGGACGTTCTGAGCAAGCGCAGGTCTTCTGAGGAGGGATGAGGCCAGAGGACGCTGGTGGAAGGCTTCGGGACCCATGCTATGTAATTGTTCCGCAGGTTGGCATTTCCCGAAATACATTCCAAGGAGCAATAGTCCCACAAGATGCTTTGAAGCAAAAAGTCGTCCTGTGGTGTGAGTACAGCAATGAATGCTCTGTAATCTCTCTCCCTGCGCCCTTGGGCCTTGAAATCACCCACCGGCTCTTTAAACACCGTACAAAGTCTCGCACTGAAGAGACACCTACACTTACTCAACCCAGGGTTTCCCAAGATTATTTGACAACAGGAATCTTGCTTTCACACAACCCCTTTCAAAGATGCTTCTGTAAGAGTCACCGGACTCTGGGGGAGGGGAGGCTGTGAGGTAACCGAATCTGTGTTTTCCACACCAGTTGTGTTCTGAGCTGATCTTCCTCCCTTTGGAGAGGGGGACTTTGCACCCCACCCACAGGCACCATGGGAACCCTGGCCCAGCACCTCACCCTCACTCTGGCCGGAGCCCCCCGGGGGCTGTCCTTGCTGCCGGTCCTGTTGGGCCGTCTCCCACACCACCCCCAGGGTCCGTCAGATCATGGGCACACACAGCTGCTCAAGGGGTTCCCTGTCCCCGAGAAGCCGTCTGGGCTCCTCTGCTCGACTGAGAGCCCGCTCTGCCCTCGCCTGCCCTGCCCTCGCCTGCCCACTCTCTGCCCTGGCGCCTCCTCTCCTCTCCTCCCTCAGGCCTCAGTCTCAGCAGCAGCCTGGGAAGCCTCCATGGAAACAGCCCTGGCACTTCCTTCCCTGACATCTGCCCAGGCTGGGAAAAGAGCAGAATCGTCAAGAGAAGAGGGCAAAAGCGACCCACAAGTCTGGTTCTCTGGTCCTGCTGGCAAGGGCATCCTAGAAGCCTTGCACCCTTGCATGGTTTCTCCTGCCTTGCTGCTGGAGGAACCCCCCCCCAAACCAGGAGGGGCTCTGTGCTGGGAGCCCCAGGAAGTGAGAGCAGGAGGGCGGCCCTGGGAAGGTGAGGGAGAACCAAGCATCCACCATGGTCCCTGTTCTTGTGACCACGAGTCCCATCCCCACAGATACACCAGAAGCAGGAAGAACTCTCCTTCATATCTGAAACCCACACTCGAGTCAGGCCACGGAGGGCCACAGAGGGGATCCTGGAGAGCAGACAGCCCTAAGAGAGGCAGTCTGAGGGGCACCCACTGTCCCAGAGCTGTGATTCCCAAAGCTCCCCTCACAACCCCAAATCTTAGGGGCAGAGAGGGGAGCCCCTTTAGGACGTAGGGCCGGGTAGTTGAGACAGGACATCAGCATTCTCACTGAAGTGTCCCTGTCAGAGAGCATCCGGGCGTGGGCTGCTGGTGGAGGCCACGTTGCCAGTGTGCTCAGGGTGGGATGGTGCTGACTGCGGCGCCTTCTGTAGGTCATGAGCTCTGAAAGCCTCAGGGAGGGGTTTCAGCACCTCTGGAACATCACTCCACAGTGAGCCCCTCATTCACCACTCCTTTTTCTAGCTACCTTCTAGAAATTTTCGAGTCTTCTATTGACAGACTTGAGTTGGTGGCATCTCTACAGCACGTTCCCTTTTCCATCCCTGTAACCTGGCTCCTGGGCACTTTGCTAGGACCTTCCTGAAGGCTCTGAGAACTTTTCTCTGGACAGCCTGGTCTTCATCCAGACTCTTGTGAGCCCTGATCCTTTTGGCCCTCAATTCCTCCTCACCTGCCATTTCCCCCCTCCTGTCTTCCAGGCTGTCCCACAGGGGCCCATCTCAAACCCACCCATCTCTTCAGATGTTCTTTCTGCTCAGACTTGCCTCTGAAGATGGGTGGCAAATGACAAGGAGCCTGGCTGCGGATCCCTCCAGCCCTGGGGATGGCCGGGCTGGGGGGTGGTGCCAATGAAGGGGGAGAACACCACAGTTCCAACTTTAGTCACTTCAACAAGCTGTCCTTTGCAAGACTTTTGGGCAGAGACCAGGAGACTGCCATGCTATCCCCACTCCGTGGAGCGGTATGTCCTTGCTGACTCTTGGCTCCAGGAGATCCTGAACGTACACCAACAGCATTGTTCATAGTGCCAGCCTTGCCAAAATTGTGAAAAAGGTAAATGTTCTATTCGTGGGCCTCCAGGCCTCCTTGATGGCCAAGACTGGCCAAACAAACCAGCCATTGGCCAAAGGCTTGATGAGATTAAAACAGGGTGCAGACTGCCTTCCAGGGTTGATGACAATGGGGGTCGTGGGGGAAAGCAGATCGTTAGAGGGTAAGGTGTCTCTCAGGACCTGAGAAACGGTCCTCTGAAGCCTGCGTTGGCCACTCAGCTGGACTGTGGGTTCTATGGGGACACAGCCCTGCTGTGAGAAGCGCTTACGCGATGTCAGGAAATTCTGTCCCTGGGTCCCTTTGTTTCCTCCCCTCCTGGCAGATTCATGCATTAGTGGTCTGCCTGGAGTCACCACACACGTGTACACACATACACACACACACTCACACACACACCACATGCACAAGCCTATCGTAGGTCTGTGTCTCTCGAATACAAATCCCCGAGCTTGTGTTGTCCTTTCTGTCCAGGTTCTCTCCAGGGTCTCAGACTGGTGGCTGCCAGTGGGCACACGAGGCTCCCCGGTGGGCTGCTCTTGGCAGTGAGGGCAGAGCCTTTTTTCTGGAGCTCAGCTGGACTAACTGTGGGAGTCTGTCTTAATCCTTCCTCTTCTTCAGGGCTTGTAGGTCGTGATACCGACACCAGCAGAGCCCCCTTTCTCGGGACCATTGTCCTTATCAGGCTCCTGCCTTGACATGTGGCTCCCCATCACCTCTTGTCTGCTCTCCCGCGGGGAGCAAGCCATTTGTCATTCTGTCCAGGGTCCCCTGAACTTGGTTTCCTTGGAAGGGACGCTAGACATTGCCAGGCATCTCATGGCTTCTTCTTTCTTCCAAGTGTTCAAATCTGAGATACTGGCTGCTGGTCAGCCTGAGAACTGCCCTTTGGGACCCTTCCTATCAGACCTAAGTGGTCCAGTGCTTACTGACCGGAAAGAAATCTGCTCAGCGTACTCTTCTTTGTTTTACTTTAATCTGGAGACATAAACTGAGCTTTTTTTGTTTTGGAGACTATAAAGGGAAAACATATTGGCTCTGGTGCCCTCTGGTGGCGAATCACCATCATGTCATCGCCCCAGAAATTCCCCGGCTCGGCTGGAGGCGGGCGCGTGTTTGCAGGACCTACTGGGACACCTGGGGGTTGGCTCCCCCGCCTGTGGTTTACGCAGGTTTTGATTTGGTGAAGTTAAATGTCTCCATCTCCAGTTACAGAACTGGGCGTTTTCCCTTTTCCCCTTCCAAGAACTCTCCACAGCCAAGCAATTTCAAATGGGGAAAATTACTCAACTGTCCAGTCAGTATCTTGGGTCTGCAGAGAACATGGGTTATTAGATGTGGTGACGGTGCTGTTGGCCACGCTTTGTGCTCTGAAGTTTTCGCGCTCACCACTGCTGGAAGACAGGGGTACTGAGGTACAGGTGATGGGTTTCCAGAAGCTTCCTCTCGCTGGCTCCCAGGAGAGACAGGACATATTTCTGCCTTAAGGATCATTCTAGTAGGTAATGCGACCTCAAACAAAAAAGTCATGACTGTTCCTATTCTATTTTATGAGATGGCAAATAACTGCCTTCAAAATCGTTGCATTCCTTCTGCCTTCACTCAACAAGAGGACAAGACAGGCTGCACTTCCTGGGAGGTCAGCACCCAAATAGAGAGTGCAGACTGAAACAGAAGGGACTATTTTCTCTAAATGACACAATGGCTTCTCTTCCTGCCAAGGATCCTAACTACTGCTGGCCAGAAAAGGGTGGGCCCTAAACTTGGGAGACCTCTTTCTTGCTCTTTTAAAAAACACAAGTGTATTGTTTATTACATAAAAATGTTTTTTCCTAAGTTTATTTTTTTTCAGTAATCTCTATACCCAACCTGGGGCCCAAACTCACGACCCCAAGATCAAAAGTCACATGCTCTTTGGACTGAGACAGCCAGATGTCCCTGTTTATTCTGATGATTGTATTAATTATTAGTAAAGTAAGTTAGACTAGCCTCCCCATGCTTCTCCCATCCATGCTTTGTATTCTTTCTAATGTGCTTAAAAGACCGTGTGTAATGTTGCCTACAGGAACACTGCTTCTTGGGATGGTGCCCATTCCCCAGGCGCCTTCTTTTACAGCAGGGATGAACTAAGCGCCCCAGGGTGTTTGCTAAGGATTAAGAGAAAGTGCATAATGGACACTCAGCCGTCAGTCCTCTCTCCTGCTCTCTGGAGGCCCTCTGGCATCTGCAGTGCCCCCCAGCCTCTTCCTGGGCTTGAGATCCTTCCCCCTGGAGTCTCCTTAGCCTGTCTTGGAGCTGCCTTTGAATGAGAACCCTAAGGGTTCTCCCCTTTGCACTCCGTGCTGCAGCTCTGGCTTTCCCTGAAGAGTCTTCAGTCGAATCTCAGCTCCGATGTTGAGGATCCGACCCTTTTCCTCCGGGTGCCTCCAGCAACCTGCCTTTCCCTGCACCTCCTGCTCCTCAATTGGGAAGTAAGAAGGCTGGCCCTGATTGTTGGTTCTCAGTCCAGAGCAGAGGGATTCCCAGGGGCCTCTGAAGAGATCTCCAATCGAGGGTCCCCCTTTTATCAGCTTTTTATTTTTTTATTTTTTATTTTTTTAAAGAATTTTTTTTAAGATTTTATTTATTTATTTATTTGTCAGAGAGAGAGGGAGAGAGAGCGAATGAGCACAAGCAGACAGAGTGGCAGGCAGAGGCAGAGGGAGAAGCAGGCTCCCTGCCGAGCAAGGATCCCAATGCGGGACTCGATCCCAGGATGCTGGGATTATGACCTGGGCCCAAGCAGCCGCTTAACCAGCTGAGCCACCCAGGCGTCCCTTACCAGCTTTTTAAACTGGGCTTCTAAGAAACATTTCTTTGGGGTTAAAAAAGGTTGGGACTTAGGGAAAGTTTAAGGAAAAGTTTATAAAAAACAATGGACAAGATGATCTCATATCCCTTCCAAGGCTTTCAGATGCTTCAGAACTCCCTTTTCTCCCATTTCCTCCCTGACCACTCCTGGGGAGGGAAGGCCATAAGTAACATTTTAGAGACAACATTTTGCCCTGGGCACCATCCATCAGCTCTCCTAATGGATCTTGGGCACTTGTCCCAAGCCAGATAAGTCACATTAAAGCTGAGAACAAGACCAAGGGATTGGATTTCTTTTAAAATGAGGACCAAAATGTATGAGTTCCCGGAAACTGTTAAGATGCTTTTAAAAGATGTCTTAAATAATCATGCTCTTAAGCTTGTCTTAGTTTTTGAAACTTCTTGGTCAGGTTTCTGCTTTGTTTTGGTGGAAAGTTGTTCTAAAGGATGGTATGAAATTTGCCTACGCTGGTGTCAGGCTGAGGCAAGAGGGAGAAAGGAAACCGATATTGATCACACAGGTACTGAGCTTCTGGGCCTGGATGCGGATTAACGGTGGTGGAGGGCTCCTCATGACAACCCTCTGTGTCCTCATTCTGTAAACCAGTGTCTTCCAGAACTTAAAGTCACGTGACCAGGGACGCCTGGGTGGCTCAGTCGGTTAGGCTCCCAATCTTGGTTTCTGCTTGGGTCATGACCTCGGGTTGTGGGATCGAGCCCTGCGATAGGGTCTACGCTCAGTGTGGAGTTGGCTTGCCCATTTCTCTCTTCTGCCGCCCCTCCCCCACCCCGCTTACACGCTTGCTCTCACCCTGTCTCTCTCTCAAGTAAATAAATAAATAAAATCTTGAAAATATTTTTTAAAAAATCACCTGATCATATATCCAGTAAGATAAGAACCAGCATTCACACCAGGTGTGCGTGTTAGACTGAATTTGCAGGGTCCCACAGAGAACACGGAATCTGCTTTACTTGGGCAATGCTTCTGAGGGCCAGAGAAATCCCAGCACCAGCAAATACCAACACCATATATTTTCTTCTCGAAGTGGGGGAAATTGTCTGGGGCAAAGGTCTAACTCGACGGGTGCGAGGACGTCAGGCATGAGATGGCACTGTCCCATGCACACATGGGATGCCTGGACGCCCAAACCACAGGCCAGACAGATGCCCATAATGCAAGAAGAAGCAAGGTTGCCACTGGGAGAGTCACAAGTAAATGGCACGAGCACGATTTGAACCAGACTCTCTCTAAAACCCTCCTTCTCCTGACTCTATTGTACCCCTCCTGCCACATGCCCAAGGCTATAACCAAGTTTCTAGACTTGTCTGATGTTCAGGGCTCTAGTTGGCCCTGGGGATGCAGCACAGAGAGAATCCCCACACAAAACTGTCTTATCCTGAGCCGCTCTTGAGAAGGAAAATACCCAAACTGTATCTTAGTTCTAAACCCATATCAGAAGCTCTGTGTCATCAGTGAGAACTTAGTGAATCAGAGTCAATGATCTGGAGGTTAAAACATTCTCTCTTCCACTTTTATCCCCCCATCCCTCCACTTTTCTCTCCCCTTCACTAAGGTTGAAGATGGGTTTACTCGTTGAAGCTCCACTGATGCCAATGGGTGGAAATAACCAGAAAGTTCTTCGGTTAAGTCCTTAGCAGCCATAAGAGAGCAAGCTCTATTCAGGCCATTCTGTTTTCTCTGCTTCTGATGCTTTGACATCTGGGGTCTTGTTCACCGTGGAGAGACTGCCCTTCCCAGGGCTAGCCAGTTCCTACAGATAGTAGATAGCTGGCCTTCTAGAATAACTTTCCTATGCAGACTAGCCCATCTCAAACCCTGTTCCCACTACCTCTCTCCTAGGATCTCACAGCTTTCTTCATGGCACCAGGGCCGGACAAGGACAGCGCCCCCATCCCAGAGCCTGCTGACATTTTTCACCAGCCACTCCCAAGCTTGCTTTCCCTGCCTCACCCATTGCTTCCCTTGAAAACCAAATCAAAGTTGTTCCTCATGCTTTCCCCACACTCCCTCTACCTCCCAACTGAGCCTGGTGCTTCCCTTTGTGGACCCCATGGTCCAGCCCTCTTGGGGACTGTGAGCAAGAAACCCTTCCTGATGGCTGTTGTCTCCTTTTCCGTCCAGAAAAGGATTGGCCTCCCCATACCTGAACAGTAACAATGCATAAGCCATCCATCTCTTCTAAAAGTCATCTGTCCCTCTATTTCGTCCTTGTAACAGACTGTTTGAGGACATGGGTCCAACTCAGAACTTCATGTTCACTAAGAACCACAAATCGCCTGCTTTCTCCTCAACGGTGGTCCAGCAAAGCAGACAGAAGGCACAGGTGTACAAGAGATAGGCCAGTAAGATGTTACGGGGCTGTCTGGGCATAGCCCACAGGGAACCAAGCAGTACCCTACACTAAACTTGGAAACAAAGCCACGCAAACACCAGAGTAACTCATCACAGCTCTTCCCTTGCCATTTGCTCCTGAAACCACCTCCAGGGAAGTGTGGGAGCCTCCTGAAGGACTTTTTGGGATTAGGGGGAACACATTTAAAAAATGCAAATTGAATTCACTGTGCTCAAATGCAAAGAAAAAATTTAAGAAGTTTCTAATAGTGAAGCTATCAAAGGCAGAAAGATGGAATGTTCATGATTAAAAGAAATTCCAATCATGCTGGCGTTGACCACCACCACCCCCACCACCCCGACCCCGCTCTCCTGGTAGTAATTCATCTTGACTTGTTTTTCTAGAGTTCTTGTTTGTTTGTTTGTTTCAAAGTTAGAAAACGAATGTGTTTTCCTGGAAGAACAAAGCCCATAAATATTTTATGTAAGTGAGAGAAGCAAATTGACTTCATCCCAGGGACATTTGTCATCCGCAGTTAGGACAAGAAATCGACTTGGCCCCGTCAGTTTCACAGTGTGTGCCCGGCAGGGGTTGGAAGCTCAGAATCGAATGAGATGTGCTGGGGTTTTTTCTACTCACCCTTTAGCCAGTGTTGCTATGCCAACGTCCGTTAACTTCATTCCTACACCTACAGGAAGAGAGAGCAGAAATGGGATTTGTGTTACCCGGGGCCCCTGGGAAAGGACAGGCCATAGATTCCCGGGGAAGGGGTAGTGACAGCCCCACCTGCCCTCCTTTCCTACATAAACACACATTCCTCCTTATTTCCATCAGTAGATGCCTCTTTCTGTCGACACTGATGGCCTTTCGGACATACATCCAGCTTGGCAGGATGATAATGGGGGACCGCAGCCCTAGGGCAGCAGCTTAGGGGAGTTGTGTCTCACGGGATCCAATGGTGGGGCCTGCCACCCCCTGCCACCCGCTGCCCTTTGTAGCTCAGGCAGCGATATCCCGTGTGCCTGGCCCATCCCTACTGCAGGAGGAGGGAGGCCAGCAGCCCTGTGCGTGGCTCTGAAGCTTGCTGCTTGCCCCGCAAGCTCTCTCCCTAGAAGAGCTCTGATGGGGGGATTGGTCTGCGCCACTGGGTCACTGCGTTGGCAGGTGGCGTGCATGTGTGCGGGGGCAGTGGGGGGTGAGGTCAGCCATGAGAGAGTTCAAGATGGCACAGGTGCTGTTCTAAGCCGAACTCCAGACATGCCATTTCCCATCTCCATAAAGATGGTTTCCCAATCGAGGAGGGAAGATTCTCGGGGTTGGCTCTAGGCCCAGGGAAGAACTCCTGAGTTATACATGGAGACTTGTCACCACTGGCCTGGAAATGCTGACCGCTGTGACCCATGGTCTAACCCTTTGACTCATCCTAACCTCTACCCATTAAACCATGTGGGGGCGGTTACCAACACTACAGCCATCCACATAGCTGCCCGAATGTCCCACTCTGGTTTAGCCGAAAGCCACAATATCCCTGATGGAAGCATAAGAACACAGAAGGCTTTTGCCTCTGCCTCTCCAGCAGGAGCAGTGGAGAGAGTGGCTGAGGAACCAGGGACATAAAGAAAACAGAAAATCCTTCTGTCTTGCAGGGAGGGGAAGGGCAAGCGTCGCTGTCACCTGGGGCCACAGAGAAGAACCAGGCTCTCACCCTGTCCCCGCCTCACTCTGCATCCCTGACTTCTTCCAGATCTGGAGGAAGACAAATCTTTCCGATGCCCAGAGTGTGGATGGCCTCAGGCCTTTCCAGACTCTCCTTGCCAGGCCTGGGAGCAGTTGGGCTCCTGTCTCTCTAGGGTGGTGGCCATGGGCACGGGCTCCAACTCAGTGGGCCTCTGCCTCAAGGGTGCTCCTGCAATCTCGTGACAGGCCCTCTGTGGCGAAGCATGGGGTCCACAGTGCTGCCCCACCAGTCTGTCTTGCTTGCCTCCTCCTCTTTTGCCCCTACCTCTTGTCCCCCCCAGGTCTGTGGTCACTGTATTCCCCATGGGCTGCAGGTGACCTGCTTGCTCACTGAGGGGCCTGGCAGCACAGAAACTGGTCTGGGGTGCGGACCAAAGAACCAGCATCCTCTCTCTCCCAAGCCACCCCCGAGGTCAGAGGTGATGGCACCCGAGCTCCATGAGTCTCCACTCCTGTGAGCACTGCTTTCGGAGGCCCAGGAGAGGAACACTAATGGGTTAATGCTCTGAGTCAGCAGCCTCTGCCAGGAGCACGGCAAAAACACAGGCCATGCTGCTCTTCAGGCTGGCTGGTCCGACAGAAGCCACTTTGCCGCATGTACCTGTGAGCTAAATCAGACCTGGCACTTTGTGGGGGGCAGTGAGCATTTTAAGGGCCGCTGTTGCAGTGGGCGACTAATTCACCTCATTCTGGCAAAATTGCTAACAACTAGCAGAAGTGCTTCCCGTAGCCTTTATTATAGGGGCTGCACTTTAAAAAAAAAAAGGCACCAAATTGTCAAAGCCCTCTTCGGACATCTTGTTTTTCTGGAACGCTGTATTTAAAAATCACAGCTCTGAGCTGCATTTTAGTTCAGTTTCAAAAAGTCATTTGGCAAAAGGTCCTTGAACTTGTGCATTGCTTTTCCTGCCTCTCACAATTACCAGCTATCACTTACAGTGGAGAAAAATAGAATATAATTTTGAGAAGGAAATGTCCCAGTTCAGTGATTCGCTGGCAGTTTAACCAAAATCTCCAAAGGGTAATAATTTGAATTCTAGTGTGAAGCCTTGGGGGGTAGCAGGGGACAGCGGGTCGTTTCTGGTGGAAGGAAGGAAGCAGGCAGCATCAGGAATTTGTTCTCCAGAACTTGAGTTCTTGGGTCTTTGGGGTGACTGCTTCTTAGGAACCCTCATGGTCTCAGCAGCAGGCAGATCTCAGGGCCCAACCACACGTGGGGCTTTCACCCCCAAGCTTGCCGAATGCCCCCCCCCCAATCCTGTCAACGTGCTGTGGCAATGAGGGAAGGGATCCCTTTTAAGAGTCTGAGAAGGTCATAGTTGAGTTTGGGTTTGTTTGGGCTTTTTTTCATCCTAGTTCCAGCATCTCAGTAAAATTAGAAATTGTACAGGTTCTTTAGTGAGTGGATGTGCTATCTTCTACAGAAAAATGATGACAGTAACGAGATTTTCCCCAGCAGCAGAGAGTAAAAAAAACCCCGTTAGACACCGTGCCAGCGCAGTAGACCGCACACGCTGTTCACGGAGAGATTTAACGTTCCACGAAGCTTGTTTGCAGGTGCCTGGAAGCAAAACGAACCGTGCGCGGAGCTCTGGGGCACTACTTTTCAGCAGAAGAACTATACTTATTGCAAAATCAACTCTGAAAGAGAAAAGATGGAGAGAGGGAATCCAGAACTACACAGCCAGAGTCTAACTAGAATAGAGAGCTGTGTATTAAGATTGTGCATGCGCGTGTGCGTACGTGTGGCAGTGGAGTCTCTAAGAAAGCTGAGCGGGTATGCAGCCTTCAATATGCAGATCAGCCCCACCTGCAAGACTCTGACCTTGCTGTTGCCAGCTGGCCTTCAAGAAGGTCCTCACTGGACGCTCTAATCTCGGGAGACATCTCTCGCAAATTGGTAAATTTGCAGTTTAGTGGAAAGAGCTTGGGTTTTGGAGTCCGAAGCCACAAAGCAGGGTCTCGGACTCCTCTGCTTATTAGCTGGGTGACAGCAGGCAATTAAAGCATTGTCTCTAGGCCTCTGTTTTCTCATCTGTAAAATGGGATCCTAATGTCTTCCTCTCAGACTTCTGTCTTCCGTTTGTCTTATGTCTTCCTTTTGTCTTATGAAGATCAGACAGAAATCATAGGAAAAAATGAGTACATATGCAAAGGGGGATCTCCCTGAACCTTTTTGCAACGTCTTATGTCTGTGTTTATTTCAAAATAAAAACTTAAAAAAATCGGGGAACACTCACTGTGTGGCAGTGCTGTGCTACGTGACAGCCTGTTTAAGCCCCCAACACCCCCCACCCCCCCACCCCTTGAGCAAAGGACTGAGGCGCAGAGAGGAAAGTAACTTGCCCAAGGCTCACAGCTAGAAGCTGTGGGAACAGAGCCCAGAGGCTGTCTTGCTCTTCAGCACCAGCTGTAACAAGAGCCAGAGATCCTCATCTGCGACAAGGTCTGACGTACAGCGGGCATACCATTATAGCTCAGATTTTTCTTCACAGTATTATTATTTGGAAAGGAAGAGGAAAAGGAAAACCTTTGTGGTAGAAACTGTTGGTGCCCCACCCACTGTCCTCACCCTAACCACTTCCGTGCGCTCTGGCTCCCCCTCCCTCCCTGTGTCACCGGCATCTCTTTGCCTGAGAACTTTCTCCAATCACGGGAGCCTGCTTTGATCAGCTTGGCCTGTCCGTGGGCAGGTGGCAAGTTCAGGGGCATTAACACCCGCACCAGGAGTAGCTGCCCACGGGTTGCTAAAGACAACTGGTGTATAAATACCCCTGCTCCCTCACTCCTTGTGTGAGATAATTCTGAGCGGCATGCTCTGCACAGGCTCCCAGAGTCTCCCCAGCAGGCAGGAGCTTCAGCGACCTGCAGCGGGAACAGGCTGTGTTCTAAGGTCCCCTACTGGCTGCCTTCCCCCTGCCTGTCACACTCCTCTCTCCTACCAGTGTCGCCTGGGATCCCCTTCCCAATATTTGTACCTGAACACGAGTGTGCAGGAAAGGACTCACCTTGCCCAAATAAAGGCTCAGTCCCCACCCAGCTCCTGAGAGGTAACCTCTGAGCCCTGGAATGACCTGCCTGGTAAGACCGTCTTTGTCTACCTGGGGCAGTGGCTGTGACCTCTGAAGAGGCTAGAGACCAAAGTCCATCTGGGGATGAGTTATGCCTATGGGAGTTATACCTATGGGGTGGATCCCCAGTAACAACTCTGAACACCGAGGTTTGGGCGAGCTTCCCTGGAAGGCAGTTAGCATGCACGCGGCCACACACATCATCGCTGGGAGAAGTTAGCGCCGTCTACGTGACTCCACTGTGACAGGACACCTGGAAGTTCCCCCTGTCTCTGCCCCACGAGCCTCTTCCTTTTGCTAATTTGAGTCTGCATCCTCTCACTGTAAGAAACCATAACCATGAGTGTAAAGGATTTTCTGAGTTCTGTGAGTCCTTCCAGCAAATTAATGAAACAGAAGGAGGTCTTGGGGAACCTCAAACTGCAACTTGTCTCAGGGCGATCTCTCTGGATACCCTAATTATCATAGCCCCACTTCATAGGAAAAATGCATTCCCATCGGTTTGCATATAAATTGAAAATGTGCAAACGCGCCAGCGAGGCTTGAAAATCTAAAGCAACTGCCCTATTAAGAACAAACGAGTACAGGGGCACCTGGGTGGCTCAGTGGGTTAAAGCCTCTGCTTTCGGCTCAGGTCATGATCCCACGGTCCTGGGATCCAGCCCCGCATCGGGCTCTCTGCTCAGCGGGGAGCCTGCTTCCTCCTCTCTCTGCCTGCCTCTCTGCCTACTTGTGATCTCTGTCTGTCAAATAATTAATTTTTTAAAAAATCTTTAAAAAAAAAAGAATAAACGATTACATCTTAAATTATCTTTTGTTACAGTCAGATTTTCCTCTCTATTTCTGAATAGCCCCTGTAGAGGACAGAACAATCAAGCCAGTCTTCGGTCACCTGTGGTAATAGGCGTTACTGGCGGGAATTATGATAATGCAATCTATTACTCCATTTGGCTGGTCATTTCAGGCTAGTTTCTGATGAGACATTAGTAACACCTCCTGCTGGTAAAGATGCTTAAAGGCATCCGGCAGACCTCTCCCTCACCTCCCATCCACACCCCTAGGAACATTCCAGGCCCGCGGCACCCCTGCAAGCCAGGTCAGGCTGCTTGCCTCACCCTGCATGTCCGTGACCAAGAGGCAGCCACTTGTCTTCTGGTATACCCAGTGCTGGAAGGTACAGCACTTCTGACCAGCCTCCGATTCTCTCCTCAAGAAGTTTATCTCCTTCCCGTCCCTGATGGAATACTTCACGAATTCGCCGATCAGCTCCTCCTCCACTGTTGCGTAAGGGATGTTGTTCTCAGGGCGATGGATGAGGAAGATAGGAATTATCCTGGAAGGCAAGACAGCACGGCCACACATCACGTTCTCACCTGGAAATGGAGACTGAGGGCATTCTGTCCTCACTTGGGGGAAGCGGGTGCGGAACAAATTCCCGGACTCCACTAGATGTAGGCAGACCCCCGACCACAATGACTGCTCAATAGGTGGGAAGATATATTTCCGTCTCCTTTGTGCCTAGAGTTGGTCAGAAAGCCCTCCTTGGGATGGAGTTTGACTGCCCATGTAGGAATGAATGTTTGCATTGTAGTCCTATCTCAGTGACCCACTGGCCATGTGTCCATCCATCAGATCTCCTTCCTTCCTTCCTTCCTTCCTTTCTTCCCTCCCTCCCTCCTTCCTTCCTTCCTTCCCTCCTTCCATCCAGTCAGCAAATATTCATTCAGTGGTTTCTATGTCAGGTAGTCTTCTGATGCTGTTCCAGAAAACAGCAAAGAAAACAGAGGCTCTGCTCTCAAGGATCTTACATTTAAACGAGGGAGACAGGCAATAAACAAGTCAGTGTATAGTGCCAGGGGCTAGGTGAAAAAATAAAGCAGTGGAAAGGTGCTAGGTAGCGCAGGGGTCAGGCAGGGGGATGCTGTTTTACTGAGGGAGGGCAGAGGAGGCCTTGCTAAGAAAGAACGTTTGAGCAGAGATCTGTAGGAAGGGAAGTAGGGAGCCATGAGGGTATCTATGGGAAGAGCATTCTAAGTAGAAGGAACAACAAAGGGAAAAGGCACCAGTGCAGGAGAATTCTTGGTGGGTTCCAAGAGCAGGGAGGGGCCTGTGTGGCTGGAGTAGGGTCAGCAAAGGGGAGGTAGTAGCAGGTGGGCGCGGACAGGGAGCGAAAGGGAAGCCAGAACTTGTGGGGTCTGGGAGGCCATTTGAAAAACCATTCGGATGAGGAGCCACTGGAGGGTCTTGGACAGAGGAGTGCCGCGATCACACATTCTTGTGGCGAGAGGAGTCTGCCACTCTGCAGAGAAGGGGCTGTACGGGGGCTAGGACAGAGCAGGGAGATCAGGGGGCACACTGCACAATAGTGACAGTGGCCCCGGGGGAGAAGGGATGCATCCCGACTGCGGTTTTCAGTACGACCCATTCGCCGTCAGCGCCCTAGACAATATTTCACACCTGTTCCTCTCCTCACTCTGCCCTCGCCGCCTCCCCAGCCGCGCTCTCGCTTCCTGTTTCACTGTGAAGACTGAAACAATCAGAAGAGAGCTTCCCCCTCCCGCCCCCCACGATGGATGAAGCCTCCTTGCTCCCTCCCCCCGCCCCTCTTCTCCCACTGGTGTCCGGGTCTGGCCAACCCCTCTTCTGCTCAGGGATGTTTCTCCAGCAAGTTCTCCCGCCTCCTCCACTCGCTTTTCCCTCCAAGAAGCATCCTTGCCAGGGGCCCAGCGACACGCTGAGGCAGCTCTCAGCCCTTCGACGACTGACTCACGGCTGGCACCCAAACTCAGGTCAGTTTAGCCTCACGGTGGGCGATCCCTCCCCTCACATTCGCCCTGGAACCCACTCACGGAGGCGCGTCCACTAACGAAGCTCCCTCCGGTCAAGTGCACCAGCAGCACCCGTGTGGCCGAGTCTAACGGTCTCCTCTGTGCCCATGTCTTACGTGCCCACAGTGGCACTGGACACAGCTGAGCTCTTAAAGCACCTTCCCACTGTTTCCAGAAACTCACTTCCTCTTGGCCTCCTTCCTATTCCACTGGCTATGTTTTCCCTGTCTCCTTCGCTGGATCCTCATTTCTCCCCAGCCTTTAGACAGAGCTCTTCTCTCTCTGCCCATACTGGCTAGTGACCTCCTTGCTTGAAGGATGGTCTGTATGGCGACGGTTTCCACATTTATATCCCCAGTCCAGACCTCTCCCCTGAGCTCCTGACTCACGTGTCCAGCCTCCTGCTCTCTTCGATCGATGTCTAAAAGGCATCTCAGGTTGAACACGGCCCAAACTGAACTCCTCACGTGCCCCAAACTCCTATCTCGGCCCTACCTCAGTGACTAGGGACTCACCCTCCCATTCTTTTCATCCAATAAACATCTACCCAGTAGCTTATGCCAGAATCTCGAAAACTCACCAGGAAAGCAAACATGAAGGAGACACAGCCCCTGCTTTGCAAGGACAGCTGCTGGGGAGAGGTCGGCATGTGAGTGTGTGCGCACGCGTGCTCGTGTGTGTGTGTGTGTGTGTGTGTGTGTGTTTCCCTCTGATTTTGGTCCAATGAGCAGGGAATCAGGAGCAGATGCCTTGGTGAGGACCCCTACCCTTCCATATGTAACCATTCATACACTCACAAATTCTTCCCCCATAAGGAAGGGACAGGTGTTTACACACCAAATGTCCTAATCTATCTTTAGGCCAGTGGCACGTATGTGGGGCTGCTGATGACGCTCATTAGCCCCCGTGTCCCTCACAAGCATAAGCCCTTCTCAAGCCCCTGCACTGATCTTTATATCCATCATTTTGTGTTGCTTTCTTTAGAAAGCCCCCAAATTGTGGTCAAGTCACACAAAACTTGGGTGTGCCCCACCCGAGGAGGCCGTGGTCTTGTGCGTTGCGGACAGCTTCACAATTGACCGTCTTCCTCCTTGAGAACTGATGGGGGCAGACGCGGGGAAGGGGGCCGGAGAAGAAAGAGAACGTGTGAGTGCCTGTGACATGAAGCCGTAACTCACTCTAGACTGCGGTCTTAGGAGATTGAACAGAAAAGCAATTGTGTATTTCCTTTGCATTATGTTAATTTTCCTTGAAGTTGCTGAGAGATGCCTGTGAACTAAATAAGTACACTAAATAAGTAAGCATTTCCTGGCCAAGAGCAGAAATCACTGCCCTTTCTATATGATAAGCCCAACACACCATCTCAGGGAGAGTATCTTTCCCTCTTCGTGAGCTGACAGGGTCGATGAAGGCAACGATTCCTTCCTTCCTGCCTCTCCCAGTTTCTACGGACACACAAATGACTGTCGTGTCTGAAATTTCCTCTTTCCCTTTCCACTCAAACCTCCACATGCGATCTCAACCAGAGGAGCAGGCTAGCCCACAAGCTCCAGACCCCCAAACATCTGCTTGGGTCAGTCCATATTCAGCCAAGGAGTGGATGAAAATAATCAGTGTGATTCATCTCTGCAGGGTTCCAGGAAATGGGTGGTGTGTTCCTACACTGCTGATCCCCAATTCTCAGACACAGCACCATATTTTACTTTCACCGTAGGGCAATGATTTTGTGATAGTCTCGTGTTCTCTTGCATGGGCTTATTGTTGAGACAATGTAGTATCCATGAAGTAGACACTCTTTCTTTTCTGTTTAACATGGTACATTGATCCCATTCATTTTCTACTCAATTCTTTTCTATCTAATATGATACACTTATTGAATTCACCTCTCCATCCATCTACCCACCCTTCATCCTTCAATCCATCAATGTATGTACATACGTACATACATTGATTTAAAGAATATGTATCAAATATCTCTCTGTAAGCCTCTGGCAACCTGGTAAGGAACAGGATAGCACCCATGTGTGTTCATAGCTCCCAGACAGAAAGACCAGGTGAAAGGCTTGTCCTACTGGTCCTTCTCACCCTCTCCTCCCTCCAGGCCCCCCGAGTCCCCAACAAATCCCAAGTGATAACACAAGAACGGGTAAACACACTTACTCTGGCACTTCTCCAAAGCCCTCCAGAGGCTGTGCTTCGGCGGCATAGATCTGAGCATAGTGTCTGGCGGTGTTTTGGACATAGCATTCCTACATCACCCACACACGTGGGAAAGACAAGTGATTAGAGGAAATTTAGAGTTGTGGTAAAGCTCATCAGATTTCCTGATGTGGGTCAAGCCAATGGATTCCCAAACCCAGCCATCCCCTAGTTGGGGGCCCAGAAGTAACAATGATTGCTACACTGCTGCATTGCTACAACCTAGAGTTGTCCACTTGAAGAGCCTCTCTGAGACCTGAAGGAACTCTCTAGGTAAAGCTCAAGCGGTCTCTGGGGCCAGGCATCCTGAACTAAAAAAGTTCTAGAACGTGCATGGCTGAAATTCACCCTGGGCTAAGGGAACTGGCCCCAGGGCAGGATGTCATGTAAAGCTTGGGACCTGCTGGGCTGCCTGTGAGCTCTCCCATCTGAAGTCTTCCTCAAGCGAGTGATGAGAGTTGTGGGTAGTGAACACCTTGACAAGACTGTTCGCCCCGGAAAAGCATACTGGATTCTGCTTTCCACTGTAGGGCCTCTCCATGAGGGAGTCTCGATGCTGGGGCTTTTCCCTGACTGGACCAGATGGTACTTAAGGCGGAAAGAGGATGCCATGAAAGAATAGGAAAAAGAACGGTTGATTGGGAGAAAGGAATACAATTGGCAAAATCCTATATTCAGAAGAGGGGCTACCTTCATGAGCTGCAGGTCCCACCTGACATCAGCACGTCTGAGACCATCCTGGATGGCTACTGCTTGACAGTACCCAGGAGATTCATCAAAGTCTAACCTAATTGTTTTCCAGGGAACAGTTTTAGAAGGGCCCCTCCCTTGTGACAGAGGTAGCCACAGCCTCCCCAAAAGCCTGGCCAGTGCTGGTGTCAAGAGTGAAATACATGGGCCAAAGTGGGAGGGGGAAGCAGGGAGGGAAGCCCAAGCTCTCTTCTTGTCTCAAGATTCTGTGACTCTAACATAGGGAGGTGTGAACTTAGCTGGAGTCTTGGCTCAAACTCAGAAAGGCAGGAAACAGGACAAAGGCTGGGCCTTCTGATTATACCCCACAGCCCTCCATAAACCAAACCAAAGCAAATCGATCTAGAAACTGCTCTCTTGGGGATGCTTGGGGATCCTGGCAGCCCGTGTAGCTTGCATACGTCCTGTGTCCAAGTGGACTCAAACCTTCAAGGACCTCATGGGGCACCCTAGGAACAGAACGGATCCCAGCCCGGGTCAGAACCAGGGAGGGACCTCCAGATTCAGGCTGAGGCCCATCCAGCTGACTCTTCCGGGCAGGTGGACCCACCTGGGCAGCGAGTTTATAGTTCCTCTGGATGAGCTCATCATTGTTTCTGGTCCCATAGGCAACAGCGTTGTGCACTTTGAGCACGCAGGCGTGGCCGGGCTGGAAGACGGGCATGAGCCCCCGCATCACTTTGCTGCGGAAGGCCTTCCGGTGGACGCCTTCGCCAAAGTGCAGCTCCTCTGTGGCAATCTGACCGCGCAGGTGGTCCCCAAAGTAGCTGTCCCTGAGGAAGTCTTCTCTGAAGATGAGCTGGCTGAATTCGATCTCTTCACACCCTGAAACATAGCTCACTTTTAGTTAGAAGACCCCCCAGTGCTGTTTCTCGGCTAACAGGTGCTCCCACACAGGGCTGAGGGCAAGGCTGGCCCATAGAACTAAATAAAGGCAAGTTGAAAAGACAGGTGAAGGGTGGAGGACGGAAGAGGGACCAGTGATAAGATGTGATAGATCGATGCTTCTCAACCCTTCTTCTCATGATTGCCCCTTGAAAGGAGTCTTTTTAGACTTCTTTTCAAATTGCCCCACCCCGAAATTTTAATTCCACACTTGTACTGTATATCTGTGTACGTACTATGTGTATGTCTGTGCTGCACACACAATCGAAGTACAGGTTTTTGGGGTTTTTTTTTGTTTTGTTTTGTTGCCTCAAGAAGCAATTTTTGCCTTCTCGGGAGCAATACTGCCTCCCTGTGTTGAGAATGTCTGTGGTAGACAAAAGAAATAGGCAGACAGGGGCGCCTGGGTGGCTCAGTCGGTTAGGCACCTGCCTTCAGCTTGGGTCATGATGCCAGGGTCCTGGGATCAAACCCCCGTCAGGTTCCCTGCTCAGTGGGGAGCCTGCTTCTCTCTCTCTCCCTCCACTCCCCTCTGCTTGTGTTCTCTCTCTCTGTGTCAAATAAATAAATAAAATCTTAAAAAGAAAGAAAGAAAGGGGCAGACAAAACTCAAACAGTAAAAGGAACTGCCTCTGAAGGAACACCGAAAAAAAAGTCTAATCGTTTTGGATTTATTTGTAAAAAGATAAGTAGAGTTATTTTTCTAGCACCAGCTTTCTTCAGATTTGGTTCTCCGTGTTTCAGGTGACAATGGACGTAGTCAGAAGGCTCCCTTTTAAACTAGAGACGAGCAGTCAGCATTCTAATGGCCTGACAGAAGAAAAGAAGACGGCTTTTAGTGAAGTAAGTTTGTTTAGATTTTTTTAAATGTCCTCCAATTCTCAAAGTTGATGAAGACTAACATCTTTCTGAATGCTTAAGGAAGAAAGAAATCCTGGGTTGTGTGGAAAATCTCACTTCACATTTCTACTTTGACTGCACAGAGAAACATTTTTTTCTCTGCTTTTAAAAATATTTTCAGATCATGTGTTTTAAGAACAGTCTATGACTGAAGCTAGCTATTAAAGGCATAAGGAGATTAAAATTACTCTTGGGACACTTGGGGGACTCAGACAGTTGGGTGTCCAACTCCTGATTTCGACTCAGGTCATGATCTCAGGGTCGTGAGATAGAGCCCCCCTTGCTGGTGTGGAGCCTGCTGAGGACTCCGTCTCTCCCTCTCTGGGGATGAATGAAGAGGCCTAGTTATTGACAGAGAGAAAGAAGGGAGGTGAGAGGGAGGGGTTCAAATAGGAAAAGGGCTGACAGTGCCAGTAGGGGGTGGGCAGAAAGACTATCCAAGATTTCACCAAGCCGAGCAGGAGCCTCTGGCCAAGTAACCTGTCCGGGGTCTCTAGAGAGAACTGGGGTGGAAAAGTAGGGGAACAGGTAGCACGTGAGACATTGTCCCAGGCAAATATTTCTCACGACCCAGAGATCATGACCCGAGCCGAAACCAGGAGTCGGTCTCCCAACCAACTGTGCTACCCAAGCGCCTCCCAGGGAGATTTTTAAGGAGATCCTTGTATCATAGATGTCAACCTTAGTGATAGAACCAGAAAAAGAAATTAATTTATGGAGAAGAGGATAGTTTTTTCTTAAGTTAAATTTTAAAATCGGATCCCAAAATGAAGAAGGGGTGTTTTTCTTTAATACATAAATTCCAAATCTCAATTCTAGTTACATGATTAATTTCATGTTAACAGTTTGGGTCCTAATACCACTTAGCAAACATAGGAAGTGTTCTGTGTATATACATCAGAGCCCAATAAATATAAGCTGTATTTACCCCATTCTGTTTTCTTTCATAATCCCCCCAAATTCCTGAAACTCAATTATTCTTAACAGAAATGTGTGTACCAAGTACTTTAAAATGCATCAGATTTAACACAAAAGTTGTTCCAGACTATGTGCTTAGAAATAACAAGGGAAATTTTCTATATAGTATTATATTGGGTATAATTAACAATCCCATCTATAATTTCCAACAGAAATGTCTACTTAACAAAGATAAAACAATGAAAGGGAAATATAAATCCTAGCACTTTTCTTTGAAAGCTCTGTGTGCTATCATTAAATTGTGCTTGCTTGAGTTTTATTTGGACCATCATTCATTTTGGGCCTTCCCACAAGCTTGATTTAATTAGTTTTTTAATTAGGGACCAACTTGTAAAATATTATTTGTTCTTCCTCTAGAGAACTCAACTAATAAAATGTGAGAGAGACTCCCCCAAACAAGAAAGGTGATCAAGAAGTCATTTGAGGCTTCTTCATCTGAAAGACCAAGGGGATGGGGAGGAAAGTATGGGATCCCCTCACTTTCCAGTGAGTCACTGACACTGGACCTCACCCCACCCCCCAGTCACAGGGGGTCCGACACTGGGAGGAGGTGATGTCATTGGGTCTAGACCCAAACCCGCTGGCTGGAGTCACAGGGCTACATCAGCACTGTTTTCATGAGGTGACCAGCAGTTCATCCCCGCTGGGGTCTCTTTTACTGGTTTCTAACTGGTAAACACCTAGAAACATGAGTTTACGTGAACCTAAATGAATGAGGTCGTGGCACGTATCCGGCATGTGAATGCCCAGCAATGCTGGGAAGCTGATGACATGGAGAAGCCCTTCTTCTGCAAGTTATTTTGTTTTCTCATGCATAAGGAGGAAAGACATCCTTTTGCCTATTTAGACTTTTGGGGAGATGGGGGGGCAGACATGGCAAAAGGACCTGAAATGATACAAGCACACACCACACTAAAGGCAGGTGCGTGGCCTCTGAATGGGTTTGCAAAGAGCCTGTTTGTTGTTGGGGATAAATACCACGGTACGCGTTTGCTAGACCATCCCCAGGTCAAGATCCCAGCTCCCTGCCCTTCATCAACCAGGTGCTCCTGCATCATAATCGCATCTACTGTCTTGTCTCCACAAAGACTTCCCCGTCTTCGGGTGTTTTGGTTTGTCGAGAAATCAGCCCACGAGGTGAATTTCTTTATGAGACCGAGTCAACTGAGTTATCCGTTTTACTCACACTTCTTCTAAAAGTCACCAGAGCTCCTACGAGGTGCAAAAAGCTATCGTCACGTGGGTGACATGGGCGTGCACGGGTGGGCTGCAGCCGGCTCACTCCAGCTGCTGGCGGGCATCTCTTCCTGGCTCCATGTTTTCTCCATGTCACACACGTGGTTTAAAATTGGCTGTGGTGGTAGTATTTACACCACAGAAATGAGAAAACTCAACAAATCAGCGCACCCTCCCCCACACACCCTGGGCAGGCCGGTCAGCATTCCCCAGCGCGCCACTGGGCGGGGACGGGCCTGTGTGCGGGGACAGGGAATTTCCCTAAGAGGAAACACAGGCCAAGCATGGACTCCACCAAGCTACACTAGGTGGCCCAGTGGCAGGTGACTGCTCAGGAGCCCCCTGTTTTGGCTGTTGCCATACCAGCGCGCCAACCGCCAAAGGAAAGCATCCAAACCCATCTCTCATTTTCATTAAGATGCAAACGAAGTTATTCCCCTTGACCCCGAGGTGAAGACACCCGGTGGGTTAGTAACTGAAGACGCAAAACAGGTTGCATCAGTGCCAGAGGCTGAAAACCGCCTGCGGAGGGGCTGGATGCTAGCCTGAGGCTTACAGGTAGGACTCTTCCCTCGAAGCCCACCAAGGTGTCCTGGAGCACCGCACCTGCAGCCTGATCTTTCGTACACACTTGGGACAGTCGTCACCTCCCGCACTTACTGTAGGCCCGCAGCTAGCTTGGAATCGTCTTTCGTGTCTCAGTCATTCCTGTGCTCTCTCCTACTGGGTTGCAAGAGTCAGGAGGAATACTGCTTCTACCCTTGATTCCAGGAGCTATTTCACGCTTTTACGGAGGGCCCACGTCCTTGGGACAACCAACGACTGGCTTACCTCTCATATCCTGGTGACTCGCGAGTTGTTCCAGAACTAGAAGAAAAGGAGAGATGCCTTCAGCACGCATGGGCATTCTGAACTGGGGGGCAGGGGAGTTAGAGCTCATGGTTTTCACCTGAAACCGAGCAGCCGAGGCTTACCTTCAGCCGTGAGGTTAAACTCCGTGGTCAGTTTTCCATAACTGTTCTTGATGCAGCAGTCATAGGTGCCCTGGTCCTTCTGGCCAGCTTGCATGATGGCCAAGGACACAATGGAGTTGTCACCCACACTGCAATAGGGGACATGAATATTTGGTCGCTTCATTGTTCTAATACACTCACGGAGAAAGAAACATGCTTCCCTGCCCTCATGTTTTGGGCCAGCGGGTCGGCTTAAGAGCAAGACCTCGATGAGCTGTTTAAGTCATTCATTCATCTGAGGGGACGGTCAGCGCGATTTTGGCTTAACATCCTCACTCCAACATGCGATATTAATACACAGACATTTGGCAGGTTTGGCCGCCGCCAGTAAAGAACCAGAAATGTGGATTCTGGGGGCCGTCATTAACATTTCTGCTCAGAATTCACCTCAATGATGTTACTACTCCAGGTGCCCTGTGCCTAAAGGAGACCTGAAAATTCCAGACCCAAATCTAAACACAGAAGCAATAAGGGACAAGAGGAAGGGGGTCTCTGCTGTAAATAAGACACACGGCTGAGAGTGGTTTTTTTTAAACAGGATACCCCCGGACTGAACACCCGCCAGCCATGCGCCCTCCCACCCAGTCAGCATTTTAAGTTCCAGGCACCGTGCTATGAACAGAAAACCCGGCGGTGACGATGACGATGATAGCTAACGTGTCCTGAGCACTTGGTACGCACCGGGCATTGTACTGATGACTTAAACGTCTATTTCCTGTCACACACAGATCAATCTAATGAGAGAAGTAGTATTACTATCCCCACTTCACAGATGAGAGAACTAAGACATCTAGAGGTCAAGCATGGGATCTAAGGTCCCACAGCGGATAAAGGTTGGGCTGGGACTTGAAGCAAGAGAGCCAGAGTCTGGAATCCTCACCTTGATCTCATTACGCTGCCTCTTCAAGTGATTTGGGATCACTGCCCTCAAGTCTGGGATCATGGGAATTATGGCTAACGCCGCAACCTTCATTCCAAAGTCTCACACTAAAAACTTACTTTGTAGCCAAAAAGTTACATTAAATATTGTCGCAGTGTTGTTTGGAATGTTGTTAAACATTCACCAGGTTTGTCTGTCTCAGTTTTGGGTCATTTCACGGTTCAAACCCAAATGTCACTCATGCTGTCTCAGTTGCTTAGTCCCCGAAGCAGAGACGCTCGGTTGGTTTTCCAGTAGACATCACGTCTCTGATTTACACATGTTTCATGCACCAATGGCTTAAAAGAAAAGTCCATGAGATCATAGTACATCGTCCACCGAGAGAGCCTCTGAATGCATCCAGAATGCATGGTGGAGAGTGGGCAGGCCCAGTCACGATCGGAAGATTTCCTGTTGGGCTGCGAAACGCTGAGTCACAGGAGGCCTGGGCGCGGTGTCTTTCTCTGTGGCCTCTGACACCCGACAGAGAACCTTGGCGGCCTCTCCCTGCCCTTCGCATGTCCGTTTCACGGGCTCACCCAAGGAGAACTTAATTATGGGAGAATGCTCCTGGGTGTGACTTTGCTGTTTAAATAGAGCCCCCAGGACATTTTTAACTTGCAACTTACAGGTTCTGTCTAGGAGAAAAGATAACTCCCCGTGTTTACTACCGGTCCAATATTAACCAGTTTTCTACCTGTTTGCAAAAGTATTTTCGATTTGCCCGACTGACTATATAAATCTCCACTCCTCAAATGTTCCTTTGAACGACTTTGCCATCTTCCTGGTTTTTCATTATTTAATGAGCTGAAAGAGATCTTGGCTACATGTTTATATTCTACTTGTTTGAGAGATTTCAGTTCTGGGAAGTCATTGTTTTTGTTTGTTTGTTTTTGTTTTTTTAAAGATTTTATTTGTTCATTTGACAGACAGAGATCACAAGTAGGCAGAGAGGCAGGCAGAGAGAGAGGAGGAAGCAGGCTCCCCGCTGAGCAGAGAGCCCGATGTAGGGCTCGATCCCAGGACCCTGGGATCATGACCTGAGCCAACGAAGGCAGAGGCTTTAACCCACTGAGCCACCCAGGTGCCCCGGGAAGTCATGTTTTGACAAGGCAGTGAGATACTTCTTGGAGGGACTGGAATTAAGGTGAAAGAAATTTGATAACCTTTAAAAAGCCACTTGAACTAACGTAAATGATTTCTTGATATACAGAGGACATAGGCCTCGCAAATATTCCCCAGATACCACAGAAGAGGCAAAGGGGTGCACCGAAGCCAGTGTGGCCAAGAAGGTATGAAGCCAGCGTGGCTAAGAACGGAAAGGCTTGGCCACGCGTCTCCGGTACAGGGCAAGCCTACTGTTGCCAAATGCTCCCCAGAGGGAGGCTGGGTTTTCTAAAGACATCTCAGATGGAAAAGAGACCCAAAAGATTCGGGTACCAATTCTGAGCTCAGAGCAAGATGGCAGAAACCCCCACTGGTTAATTATCCTTGGCTGACAGCTACAGCAAGTTCTTTAAATGAATAATGAGTGCTTCCTTTCTATAAAGCTCCAGGGAGCGGCCTTGATTTAAAAATCAAGTCATTTATTCTCCATTATAATTCTTCTGAAGCCATACATAAGACAGGCGGGATGATGGCAACGTTTTAGGCAGCAAACATGATTCCATCCGTCACAACCCAGTCAGATGTTCTGGAGTGATGTCATGGCAAAGAAACTGTCGCTCAAATCTGCCATAGTTGCATTTGGGACCTAATTTCCGGACATGGGTTCCCACCAGACCCATTTAATTTAATTAGACAGAAAGCTCTCAGATTGTCCTTCCTTTTTCAGGCTACTCGTGGCGAGATGAAGGGGGTAGGAACGTCCGTGACTCAGGGACCTGAACAGGGACCTCCTTTGGCAGAAAAAGCACCTGAGGACTGTTGGGGTGACAGTGGTTTCCACGGAGCCCAATGATCTGTTTAAGAACCAGCCACGCCCCCTCAGGTGTGTCAGATGAAGCTCCAGGCCCGCAGTTCACCTGAACGGGCGTGTGTGCCAGCCCGGCGCTCCAGGAAGCCATTCGCCAGGCTCATTCCACACCGGAATTCTCGGCAATGATTCTCACTCTCCTCTCTCTCCCCTCCCCCTGTCCTCTCCATCCCAGACATAAACAGCTTTTTCCATCTCGGAAAGGCCTGCTTGTCACCCTCCAAGCTGCTACTTTCAACGACCTCATGGTAGAGAGGTAATTTTCCTTTTCTTCTTCCTTTGGGTTCACCTTTTTAGCATTGAAATTTGCCAGGCTCCTGGGAATTATGACACAGAAAACACAGCCAAATTCACAGACATGCAGAAGAGAGCTCTGCACGCTTGGGACCACAGAACCTCCGACTAGAAGAAGATCTGACCCGTTCCCCTGATTCTAGAAACACCATGAAAACTTTCCTGACTTCCTGAGGCCCCAAAACTCAGGGATGGCGGAGCCTGGCTAAGAACCCTCCACGGCTTTCTCTATCTAGACATCTGTCTTTGGTTATTTACTTGTCTTGGATACTTTGGGTGTGGGGTTTCGACTTCAGTTTTCCTTTTTACTTCCTATAATAATTTTCTTTTAGAACTATGCTGTGAAACATGCAAAGGCAGTGAAAAGTGACCGGGCAAATAGCGCACCTTCTCTGCACTTGGGCTATTGACTTTGAATCTTTTGTCCACCAGACAGTAGAATCTTCATGAATTTCTGCAAACTGGCAGCTCAATTTTATATTCCCGGAGTGGTCAGGGTACATCTCGGCTTGAATCTTTTTCAATAATATCGGAGCTGTAAAGGAGAGATTTGCAGGTCAGTGTTCTCACCACAGTTGCAAAGAAAGACTTCATGGTGGGGAAGAGACTTTGCCATTGTACCACATGTCATTCTGACAACAGTCCCCCAAATAGGGATAATAATTATTACCCTGAATTCGTGGATGAGGAAGCCAAGTGTCTGAGAGGAGAAGTAGCATACCTAAACAGTCAGAAAAATGAACAAATCCATCTCATTTTTCATTACGAAACACTCCATAAGTGAGCTCTGTAGTGCACAAAGTGAAACAGAATGTGAGAGACTTTTTTTTTTTTTAAAGAAGAGGGTGGGGGACTGGGGATACCTAGTCTATAAACCTGGGCCAAATAGAGATGCTTTGAAATGATCACCAGATGGTCCAGGTCAAAATCAGAGCTGGGGATTAGGAGTAGAATAAAATCCAGATGGGTGAGTCATTTGTGAATAACATTCATCCATCTTTCCCCTTGATCTGTTGTCTTCGCTGAAAATATCCTAATGGAGTGCAGTGATGTCTGACATCAATTTCATTAGCAAAAGAGAAGCGTGTTCTTGAATGAAATAGGAGCGAGCAAGAAACCATTCGGGAGTTAGCCTGTGCTCTTTGAACATCGCCTTTTTAATTAAATCCGGGATGAGCGCACCGCCTGACGGGGAAATGTGTCATTGCTCGGGCCAGCCACTGGGTGGCAGCACAGACATTAGAACGGGAAACGGATGGCGGACCCAGCCAGGTGGGCAGATTTGGCCATAAGATTCCTGGAAACGTGGTGTCAGTCTTTTGCAGACCAACTTCCCTAACACGGCAGCTGTGGTAACCCAGAACATGACGTAATCCACCGCCAAACCAGAAGTCCTCAATGCTGACGCTTTGTTTGCCCCTTTCCCGCAAATCCCAGTGTGATGTCGCCGATGGATTAAGGGTGCGTCTCTTCCCTCCTTGACGCCAACAGACATGTGGGCAACAGAATGCATATTTAAAAGCTTATTTTCTCCCCAGGAAGTGATAATGGGCTGCTCAGGGAATAAGTCCCCCAACTAGGAAGCAGCTGAAGATACTGACAATATGATGGGAGAGAGAAAACATACCAAGTGCTTATCGATGGCTACATCCATTTCAGTGCAAATGGCCCTATGGGGCTAGCTATGCTAGGTCCTGAGGCCCATGGTCTCAAACCCTCCGTCCAGACCTAGCCTGCCTCCTCCTCTGGGACCTAATTCCTCAAGGGCCCTTCCAACATTATGCAGTGGCACTCTTCATGATGATTTGTGGATACCCAAATATTTCATGATGATTTGTGGATACCCGAATATTCCTAAGGCAGCCAACCCTGTCCACCACTCAAGTTCTGAACACAGGAAGTTGGGGGGACAGCAGCAGGACGAAATGAGGGTCCTGGAAAGCTAGAAAGCTGGCTTGGACAAGAGGTCTCAGGGCTTCCTAAAGGACCTCTCTTTGGGTGGGAGAATGGGAGGGATGGAGATGAAGGAGCTATAAGGAAGCCTGGGAGTGTGGCTAGGTCTTCTGTGCGAATTCTGGCCAAGTGTTGAGTGGAAAGACTAGAAGAGAAAGCTTTGAATGTCCCCAGGAAAGATCACTCAGTTTTATTTCTTTGAGTCATTTGAGTCACTCCACCCCCCACATACTAGCTCCTGCCCTGCACGGTCTATGGTTTGAGAGCGCAGCCTCCCTCCCAGAAGAACACTGTGCTGACCAAGGAGGTCTTGGGGACACCCAGCACAAACTCCACCAGTCTGTGCTTGCCTGCAACGTCCTTGTTCCTACCCTACAGAAACTCAAAAAACCACGGACAAGGATTCCAAATAGACATTTCCCTTTGGGCTGAAACCACTTTAGAAATCTTATAAAATACTGCTCCATCCTCTTTCAATGTGTGGTTTTTTTGATTTTTTTTTTTTTTTTTTTTTTTTAGATTTTATTTATTTGAGAGAGAGAGGAGAGCCACAAGCTGGGGAGGGGCAGAGAGGGAGGGACAGACTCCCCACGGAGCAGGGATTCCCAGCTTGGAACTGGATCCCAGGACCCCAGGATCATGACCTGAGCTGAAAGCAGATACTTAACTGACGGAGCCACCCAGGTGCCCCAACTTCAAATGTTTTAAACCATATCTCCTAGAAACCTGGTTGGATGCCCGCAAACATTCTGAAGGGAGTTTTGTATTGAATCCTGCCTGCAGCAGGTGCCAAGGGCCACGTGGTGTCCACGGGAATAAGGAGCATCAGTGCGGAAGTCTGAAAACTCCAGCAGGAGAAGCAGAGCCCCCTTAGGGTTCAGGGGACTCCAGCATCGAGATCCCACACATGCAGACGGCATCACTGGCTGGGGTGTCTTCTCTTCTGACTCCTCCCACCCATGGGAAGGGAAAGAAGAGCACTGAAATAACAGAGGCTAAAATTAGGGTTAAGGGATGGAGTTTGAGGTCAAGGCGGACTCCCATTGCAAAGCAGAGGTGACGGCATTTACAAGTGCTCTGAGCCTCAATTGGTCTGAGACCTGGAACGGAGCCCCCAGGGCACTTTAGACTCAGACAAAGAGGAGGGTGAGTTGGAAACAAATTTTATGCTCACATTTGGAAGAAAACCCAGGATTCAATTAAGCTGTTTTTAATGAAAATCACCAATTAAAGAGGAGACTCCCAAATTGTACCTGAATGTTTATTTCTGTAAATCCTGCTTAGTGTGTGGTCTATTTAATTATACTAATTAGCTACACTGATGAGTGCTTCTGTTTACCTTTTAAAATATTTTTTAAAGGATAATTAAACAGAAAGCCATCTTAATCACACTCCCTTGCTTAAACCTACCTCCAGGCAGCCTCTTCTAGCTGTTCTCTCTCGAGATCACCTGGGGACCTGTTCGAAACCACTTTTTCGGGGCGCCTGGGTGGCTCAGATGGTTGGCATCAGCCTTCGGCTCAGGTCATGATCTCCAGGTCCTGGGATGGAGCCCCACATCGGGCTCCCAGCTCAGCGGGGAGTCTGCTTCTCCCTCTCCCTCTGCCTCTCCCCCTGCTTGTGTGTTCTTTCTCTAATGAATAAATAAAATCTTTAAAAAAAAGAAAGAAAGAAACCACTTTCTCCGGCCTGACACTTGAATCAGAAGCTCTGGAGGTAGAGCCCGGCAATCTGCACCCAGGAGCTGAGCCTCTGGCTCACCAGCCCAAACGCTACCAGAGACAGCCAGCCCCGGAGCCTCACCTTTCCCTTCTCTTCTGCAGGGCGGCTCCTCTGCATCTCGTTTCTCGTCTGTGCCTGGTGCCGGTGGTTCAGGTGCAGGAACCCTGAGAAAGCTTGAACTCTGCCTGACGTTCTCCTTTTCTTCCAATCGTAGCCTCAGGGCAGCCACCCTGGACAGAAGTTTCCTCTTCACGCCCTCAGCTAACGGTCCACTCCCTGAAGCCTCTTGCTTCTTGACCTCCCCAGAGCCACTCGCGGCTGGATGGGACTTTGGGAAGCCGAGGGTCTGGGCGGCCACGTGCCCGAGCTTCTCCTCCCCGGGTTTTCGCCCAGAGCCCAGGCCGGAGCCCTGTTGACATGGGGACTGCAGTATCTCAGGAGCTTTCTCTGACTCACATCCACCTGCAGTGGATGCCAAGGTCACGGTGGGTGAACCCGATACGCCGGTGGATGTGGTTTCCCCGGTGCGGGGCTCCTCCGCTGTAGGTTCCTGGATTTTGTGGCTTTCTGAAAAGTTTGTGATGTTTCCTTCAGGACATGCGGTAAAAGGCAACCGAGCGAGAGCACCGGGAGAGGGTGAATGTTTCCCACGCTCACTCTCAACGGCTCCTCTATCCTTTGAGTCAGAAATTGCGTCCCGGTGGTTTCTGGGCCCCACTACACCCTCCTCGGGGACGTCAACAATTTGACCCGAGGAGTCGCGAATATCAGCTCCAACACATGCTGGAGTCATCACTGCAGGCCCATCAGAAAGAGGTAAAGTGGGGAAAACAGACTCTGCTTTATCGTTTTTACTGCGTTCAGCCTGCGCCGAGCTTCTCTCGCTGCCCTCTTGCATTTGGCCGATTCCACGTGCCCGGGGACGTGCTCCCCCCACTTCGTCAGGACTCGGGACTTGCAAGACGGCGGGCTGGACGGCCAGTCTCTGGGCCCTGGGCCCAGCATTCCGTTCACTGTCCTCGCTGACAGGCGTGGAGGATGCTGGAGGCCCCGCCGTCTCAGCCCGGGCGCACACCATCACACCTGCCGCATCCGTGGGGTCCACAGAGGACCCTACGACCTTCGGGCGGGTCAGAAACCGTTTAAAGAAGGCAGCGTGATCCTCCTGGATTCGGTTTTCCCCTCGGTTTTGGCTCCCACTGTTAACGTTTTCCCTCTTTCCAGTTTTGGAAGCCTCGGATAGCAAATCTGCGACGTCTAATTCCTTTTCGTCCTCAGGATCCACAGATGACTCTAGGAATCTGGGTTGGCTCAAATACTCGGAAGAAAGACTCCTCCAAGATGCACGGCTGGCTGGTTTTCCATTTCCGTGCATTTCTCTGTCAATGGCAAGCGCTGAGCCAGACTCCGCCTGAGGGCCGTGAGCCTTGAGAACATCACACACAGCCCAGACCCTGTCAGGAATTGTGGGACCCGCTTCCAACTCCTTGTACTCGGAACCTGGCTGTTGTCTTGGTGGCCAGACTTCTGGAATGGAAGCTTCCAGAGTAATAGTCTTCAGCTTGCTTCCTGTTTCCCAAAGTCCTGGACTGTTCCCTTCGGACTCTTCCAGGGGGACATTAGAGAGAGGAGAAATGTGGCCTGGAGCCTGACCTCCAGCTTCCACAGCGGCTACAGCGGCCTTGCACACGCTAGTCCCCAAGCCTGAGCTCTGTCCTCTCTCCTCCCTGGAGTTTGCTGATAAGTAGTCCAAGGACACTGGGTCTATTTGCCCTTGGGCAACAGGCATCCTGGGCCAACTTTCTTGGAAATCATCTTCAGGAGGAGAACTCGTTTGGGGTAAGCTCCCTTGGTGGATCCTCTGTGTTGTTTCACTTTCTTTGTCTTGGAAATGCTCCTCAAGTCTCCTCGGGCCTGCTCGGTCCACAGTCGGGCTCTTATTTCCAGAACGGTTATCAGTCTGAAGAGGGGAAGTGCAGCAGAAACCCTCTACTTCTGGGAGCTGAGGAACGCGGACGTGGACTTCTGGCCCCCTGGGAGCCAGGCCAAAGGGCTCTTCCAGAGATGCCGTTATGGAATAATTTAAAATATGGCCCAACGGTGCAGTGGAAGGAAGCTGGCCAATATTTCCTTCCGGAGCCTGAGGGGAACTCTCCCTGGGACCATTGGCATGACTGTCCTCAGCGATTGAAACAGGGAGATATTTGGCTGGGTGGACTTTGGTGGCCATGGTAACGGTCGATGTGTCCCCACTTTCCCTGGTCACCTGAAGACACTCAAGATTAGCCGTAAACGACACCGGCTTCTCAGGAGGAAACCTCACAACCGAACCATTTCTGGCTGCTGTGTCTGCAGTGACTGGGGCACTGGTCCCGGGGCTCTCGTCACCGCCTTCTGGAAACTGCACAGAAGAGCTGTTCTCAGAACACAGAGGCTGTCTTTCCTCAAACCCTCCGGAGCTGCCGGGGCTTGGCCTCGCCCGGCCAGGCTGGACTGTGGAGACCAGCGTGGAGGTGACATTCTCCGTCTCTGCTACATTTTCCCCTGTGCCACCTTCGCGGGCCTTCTGTGAAATGTTCCAGGTGAAAATGCTGGTAAACAGAGGGGGCGCGGCAGAGTTTCCCTCCTTGCTGCTCTGGCCTGGGTGCTGTGGAAGCTCAGGATGCTGCGTGTGGGAGAGAGTGCCCGGCATCTCGGTATCAGGAGAACGAGAATCACATACTTCGCTTTGAATCTCCGCCGGCTCTAAGTCCACGGAGCAAGTTTCCTGAGGCAAATATCTACCAGCTGAGGCTCCAGCAGGAGAATCCATAGTGTCCCGTGTTCCTTGGTCACGTGTTTCAAGATGCTCCAACATGCTTGCTGCCTCCCTGCCCCTCGGCCCATCGCGTGGAGTTTCCAGGGTGAGGCTGGTATTTTTGGGCTCAGGGGAAGCAACAGAGAGAGCCTTGGGCTCCCAGGGGTCAGCACTGCCCTCTTGGGGGAGAAGCACTGACAGCCCCCGGGGGGACGTATTTTCATTATGGGCATCTGGGATGCTCAGCTCATATCCTGGGTCTGTCCAGGAACCTCCAAGGGCA